>VXAA01006698.1:305500-364662 GCA_013399115.1 Anseranas semipalmata
GAAGAAAGGAAGGAAGGAAAGAAGGAAGGAAGAGAGAAACAAAGAAAACACACCTAGAATACATAGGTAAAACCCACGAAGTCTGGAATTTTTGTTAAGACGTTGAACATGTATATTCTTCTCACTAGCACAAGTTTTCTTTTGGAACAGGGAATTTTAAAAAATCTTTCTGAATACAGGCGACAAACTTAGAACAAGTAGAAAACTACAGGAAACATCTTGAGATAAGAGTTGAGTTTCTCCATTAAGTGACAGATATACACACATAAGATGTACTATTAAAAACTGCCTCAAAATATCTATATATAATGAAAAATGCTCAACTTTTATCCATTCAGTTGGTATTAAAACATTGTATAAATAGCAACATTTTTTTTGAAAGAACCTCAGACTCAATTGGATAAATCTTGCCCACAATGCCTTCTTTTTGAAGCAGCACCATGCACACTTGGCTCATCTCTGGCATTTCTGAATGCATATTTTGAAAGGCTATTCATACTTCCCAAGCATTTTCCTCTGAGCTCACTCATATACCAACTTCATAAGTTTTTCTTCATCTCTTCCTTTATCAAACATATTTATCTTGGTAAGCAAGTGTAAAGTATGTGCTTTGGCTAACTTAGAGTTATGAATTAACTTCTGAGTTGGCCAGTACATGTGTACTATTTTATTGGCTATTCTCCCTCAAACTTGATTAGAGGTTGAAATGAATCAGTTCTGAAGGAAAACCCATCACAGCTATCCTCGAACCAGCTATCAACTTCCCCAGATTTGAAGTAATATAAATTTATTACTCCTATCTCTTGGACAAACTTGGTCAAAACTCACCAACAGATTTCAATTTTTTTTTTCAGGGTGGCAGGGTGGTGTAGGGGGAGAAGAGGAAACCATGCTATTTGCCTCTTTCAGTCAGTCATAAAACCTCATTTCCTTTAAAAAAAAATCAAACTAAAATGCATCTAAATTCACATTTTCTAAAAGCAAAGAAGGAGGAAAAAAAAAAAAAAGAAAAATCAAACCTCCAAACTGTCTTTAAATCACCAAGTAAATCATGAATGCTGGTCTATATTTTCTTTTTTCTTTTTTTCTTCTTCTTTTTAATACTGTGCTAATGATGCCTACGTGTTCTTCAGCAAAAGTTCATTAGAAACGCTATCATGTATACAGCTCTTGGTATATGCCTCTCCTCTGACAAACTCCTTAACATCATCTGGGGCTCAGAACAGTTTTTATAACAGACTGATTATGGCTATAGCAGAATCAAGATTTGAAAAGTATGTAAATGAGTTATTTAAGTGAGCAGCCTTTTATGTATGGAAAAGCAACATAACTATTAAATTGATACATTTGTTAGTAAATGGGTAAGCAAGTAACTCAAGTTTCGCAATCTTCAGTTTAATGGAACTACTGAGCTAACAAAAGGCAATACTTCAATGTTTATAGAACATTCAATAGTTGCAATGTTCTCTTGAGGTATTATGGTTAAGTAATCAGATACGTCATAATTTATGGCAGCAGTGGTTGAAAGCAGGCTACCCACCTGGCCATAAAAGCCTTATTGCCAAACTGCTTACTTTCCTGTCAGCCAGGGCGTTTTATTCTTTTCTTCTAATGTGTTTCAAATGTATTTTCCAAGTTATCCAAAGAGAGCATTGATTTTAAATGTAACTTGTGCTTCCTCCTACTGATAGCTAGAAGCAGCAGGCTTTGTTCAATACAATTGCCCTGTCTGGCAGCTGACTTAGAAATGAAAGCATCTCGCATATGAACAGAGACAGAACTTCAATGGGCTTGCACGTCGTTTGTCTCAGAAAGGAGATGTGGAAAGGAGAGGTACCCTGTACAGACAAGCACTTTTGGCTCTGTTCATCGCACTCACCACCCTCTCACGCTACAGCATGGTGTCTGACTGGGCAAAATTAACTGTGCATATCCATTCAGAAAGCCAACATCCATAGGAATTGAATTCAGACACTAAGAGCACATGAATGATATATAAATATCCATCTTCAAAGAGAGATTTTCCTATTTTCTGTTTGCACAGGTCCCTTTGCAGCACTACTAACAACATTACTTGTCCAACTATGTTTTCATTTTACATACTAATCACATAAGAGTATCATTCTTGAATTGTATCATATCCCGAAAATTTGAGTTATTGCCATTCAGTAAAGTCATATCACTAGATATGATTGTCACAGGAAGCCTACTGGACAACATGCATTCAGGATAGAAATAAAATTTTGTTTTCAAACACACTAAGTCCCAAACTACCCCTAACCTTAAAAGAGAAAAAATAACAAACAATTTCACTGCTGGAATTATAATCCAGTGATAAGACCAAAAGTGGCAATTTGATGATTTCATTACTCTGCTCTGAATTAATATTCAGAAAAGTTTGGTTTTTTTTCATTTCTGTTCTCATTCACCAAGACCTACCTACCATGATGGTTGTTCTGTTGCAGGACAGAGCCTAACACAAGGCCTGAAGAGTATGTGGGTTCATTTGCATCATAATAAAATATGCTACCTAATTAGAAGAGCAGAACTTTGTCACATAAGATATAACTCCTTGCCTTAAATATTAAATGCTTAGAGCTTTGTTAATATTAGTCCAGCTTTAGTAATAGAAGGAAAGATCTTCATGGTGTTACTATTATGAGCATAGACCTGCAGTTCATTTCTTGCCAGGGTGCTCCTAGGGCTTCAGAAATAATCACTGTGCATTAATATCAATCATGAGTCCATAAAAACCTGGAAGTCAGAGATCCAGAGAGCACTTAAATCAGCTTCATCATGTTTTTCCATATAGTAGCTTGTTTGCACAGCTTTGTAAACCCAAGTAACTAAAATAAAAGTGTGAGTGCCATGAGTGCCATATTTCACTCACTAGAGCACTTAATATGTACAGCAGTACATTTCAATGAAATACACACAACATTAATTATGAAATTTTATGAAGTTTTCTTTCTCTATTTTCAAGTTTTCTCCACTTGTATTTCTTCACACATAGGAAAAATGTCTGAACTAAATGGTTATGTAAAAATAATCAAACCCACCAGTCAAAGTTTGAATCTGTGTATTAAATTGCTTAGAAACTGATCTCAAAATATATACTTCAAAAAACCCCAATGATTCAGAAAGCATGGGTCTTCATTCACCAATAAACACAACTTTGCAATTAAGAGACAAGATATAACTATCTTATACTTAGCGGTATCCTAGATCTGTTGCACATATTTAGATTATTACATCTTCTGCAAAAGGATATTTAAATGCGCCAAGTGCAGAAGCATAACTCTCAACTATATCTCTGCTATACCACACCTAATTTGCGTTAGTACTAGTTTATCATGACTTTTTGTTTTTTCTTGAGTCCATGGCACAGTGCCAGGAAGCCCAATTTACTCTAGAAAATGCTCACAATCTTCAGTCTTTGGAATGGATTTGACCCTTACTGGGGCTCAGAGTAGTCTTCTGGATGAAAAGTATCAAGTTCTAGCAATCTTTTCTACTTTTAAATCTTCAGAATGTTTTGTCAAAGATCTTAAAGATCTGAAGTCTTTTTCTTATGGTTGTACAGGCAACCTCGCCATTGATAGGTCTTAATAATTTGTGAAGAAAACTTTCAATGAATTGGATAGCAATCTATGCAAATGTTAGTCATCTGAATGAAAGGAAAAAAAACGAATTAATAACTGAAAGGTGATTGCCAGTTATTTTCTGTGTACACAAGCACTATAAAATGCAATTTAATTGTGTAGTCTATGCTGCAGGGAAGGGAGGGATCCCATTCCTAGATTTCTCCAGGGAGAAAAAATGAGGGAGAATTCTTGGACGGGAAATTGAAGGAAGTTGAAATCACAGAAGAAACTGTATATAGAGACAATGGGTATACTGAGTACACATCAGGAAATACATCCTTTAAAAGCTTAAGTTTATGAAAACAGCCATGTGACAATATACAACATCATTAAAACTAGATGGTCCCTTCCAGCCCAAACCATTCTATGATTTTATGATTCTATACCCATGATATTGTGAACTGAACTTCGTGGAATTCTTTCTATGCTTTGTAATTACAGCTTTAATCTGTGAAGGGTAAGGATCAGAGTTTGCATAGTTAAAATGTGAAATATACCTTATCTGAATTTCAAAACTAAAAATAACAGTCATTTCTAGTATAACATACAGTTGTTCTCCCACTGAAATACAGGAATCTAACCTTTTTGTGTAAAAAGAACAATGTAGACAATTTATTAAAAGTTTGGAGTTTTGATTTTACTTCATGGGAAAATATCACACCAAAGTCAAGTAAGGAGACTTATCCTTACATGAGAAAGTTCAGACTAAGCAAAACTACACAAAATATAGCAAAAAGTAAGCTGCACATTACTCTAATCTCCTATCAGATTCAAAGGAGTAGCATTACTTATCACAGATTTCACAGCATCTATTATAGATCATCTGGTCCAAAACCTGCTTACATTTCTTACACTGCGGATGCTCTGAAGCTTTACTTGATCACTTGACTGAAATGAATTATTCAGCATAACAACACATGATGAGATGGGGACAGGGAAAACTGTTCACATATCACAGAGAGTACATATTAGAGTACAAACACAAGGTTCAGCAACCTCTTCATGGCTGGTAGGGGGCCAGACATGGAGGGATACTTCCTTTTAAGCATGACAGTCTGCTAAATATCCCTACAAAAGAATAGGAATACTGAATTAAAGTTGAAAACTTTCTTGAATGTTAGGAAGAGAACAGGAATTTCCCAATCTCCTAGTAGTTAATTCATTTCATCAGTAATGTTACTTGACTCCTATTTTCGGCAGAGCTACAGAGCTAACACCAAATTACCTTAATACCTTAATTTCAGGAGTTTTAGTTTCTGAGGTGAAATTTGGACAGTCTACAAAGCAAATGCAGAAGTTCATGAATATGAGAGAGTGCCAGAATTTTGAGTGGAAGTGGAACAGATTACTTGTCCTGTGTCCTTTCTGGAAATGAAGAGCAGAGGAAACTGAAAATATATTGTTTTCTTTAAAAATTTTATAAGTGCTCTAAAAACTGAGGCAGGCCTGAAAAACAGACAAAATGGAGTATTAGAAAGAGAAGGATCGAGAAAGTGATTATATAGAAAAAACAAACATCAGCAATATTTTTTTGTTTCCATCAACTCTGCACATTATAAAGAAGAATTATGCAGTAAGCAGAATAATATGATAATGGGTATGTTCATCATATGTAGAAATGCAAATACTGTTTCTGATTTACAGGGTAAATATTTTAAAACTCTGTTAAAGCCTCTTAGGGTAAAATGACCCTAATACTCTGAGGCACCTAATAGTCTTTGCAATACCTTGTAACTTATACCAGAAGCACAGAACTATTAGCATCATTTGTAAGAAAGTTCAATATTTAGTTTTTTCTAAAGTTCAAGGGAGTTGTATTTTTGCAAGAAACATGGATTGAAGAGTTTATTTTATTTTGTACAAGATGCTAAACATAAATTGACGGGAGGAATAATAATTAATAATAATAATAATAATAATAATAAAATAAAATAAAAAACAGAAGAGGTACAAAAATTCAGTTAGCTCCTCAATCTGAAAGGCAAATACGCCACAATGGCCAATGGAAGGGATTGCAGCTTTGCAGACAATTCTCTATAACTTTGTCTGCTCTGAAGTGCTTGGTTGTTTGGCACAATCTTGCTCTTCCTTATCTGTCACTCACATCCTTTTCTTGCTTACACTTCACTCAGGTTTTCTTTCTTTTCCCACATTACCTAATATGTAATTTGTTCTGTCCTATATGAATACAAAGAAATAAATAGACATTTCGTGGCACCAAATTTCCACTGCCTCTCACACATTCCTCCAGGAAGAAAATAATAAATGCCTAGTCCAGTGCAGTCTATTTTCAGATCTTAAGAAAAACAGACATATACTAAAAAAAAATATTTCTGAAATCACAGAGATGTTTGCAAAGTCTAGTGTCCTTTCACTATTCACCATTTTCCTATAGTTAATAGCTACAGAAAACTGACCAAATGCCTAAACAGGAGCTGAGCTATTGAAAACTTGACCTCACTTATTACCATGGAACTCTTAAGTTCCCTTCCTGACCTCATGAAACCTGTCATCACATGAATATTATGCAGTTCATTTCATATAATTACCACCATATGTTAGGCTGCTTCTCCAAATGCCTGATGTGAAAGTTCTCTTGAATTTAGTTATGAAGCTTGTTTATCTTAAATATTAATATTCCCTTTGTATTATGCTTCACATATTTTCTAAATGCTGGGTATTTAAAATCAAATTTTAAAATCAAATATGCAGAAAGCCCTTGAGGGTTATAAGACTAAATCCCAGCTTTCAATCTGTTTAGCAGTACCACCGGTAACAAAACACTGACTGATGTTACCCAAAACCAATTCAAAACTTATCTACAGTTCTCTCAAAGTGAGAAAGAAATTTGTGTTTGACATTAAGGTCTCTGCAGAATAAATTTACATTGAGACCCTTGAATATAAGTCTTTAATATACAGTTTTGTGTACTGTCTTGGCTATTGTACATAATGCAATAGAGTTTAGTTTAAATGCCTACAAGGCATAAACTGTTGAATACTGATGCTTGCTCATGTTCACCTAAACTTTGAATTATAGCAGATCTTTTTTTCCTAGGATGTGTGCCATCAATGTATCAATATCCAAAACATTTCATTTTATATATATGAACTGCTCTGGAATACACACTAGATGAATTTAAGTGTGTCTGATTTTTTTTCTATTCTTAGATGTAAAATCTTATGACTAGAGACATCAACAAACACTGTGGAGATGTGAAAGTGTTACAATAAATCTATATCTTTCAGAAAACAGATGTAGCTATTTAAATTGGGCACATATTCCGAGTCTGTAGGTTAAAACCCACATACTTCAGTTCCACAGAGCTCAGCAACAAACTAAAGGTTACGTCCCATGGCTGGAGCGAGCTCAGACATCATTTGTGAGATGAACTACTATAATAAAAAATCAAGCATACTGCTGCTAGTTAGGTAACACATTTTCCAATGGGTTAGCATCTCCAAAGTAAGAAAGTATCTTTAAAAATCTGTGTATACAGACATGCTGTGATATTTAAAGTAATTTTGAGCTTCTTATAATTAACTATGACTGTCTCCTCTTTCCATCCTACTCACAAAATTTCAAGACAGGAGAAAAAGGCAGTAGAAACAGGATTACTCATAGATTTATTTTTCACTGAATGCTGTAATAACTAGTTAATATCAAAGGTATTTACAGATGATCGGCTCTCCTTCAGGAAAATAATAACAACAGACATATACCTGCATATTCATAGAAATACATACAGTTCTATTTGCAGAATTTTCCAACTGCCTCATATCTATTTAGGCTTCTGATAAGGATAGGTACAGTTTTTCAGAGGACCCCAAACAAAAGTGCAGTTTGACATAAAAGCTAAATCAGAACAAATTTAAATAATCTTTGCTTGCTGAGGAGGATTCAGTTTAGATTTTAAAATAATTAACGGTAATTTCTCTTTTCTTTATTTTTGATATAGGAGAAACAGGAGCATATGGTGAAAAAAGTTCCTTCTGAGACATTTTTAGAATGATATCACCATCCCAAGAAAAGTGAAAGAATCATTATTTAGGCACACTCTGGGCATTTCAAATCTTTTATTCTACATGGAAAGAAGATCCTATTCTAAATATTCAGTGTACTGATCCCTTACAGACACACTGGAAGCTAAATGGGAGTTAAGGGAAGAGAGGATTTTACCTAGGATTTCCAACATATAACTACATTGAACTTGGAAAAAGAGAGAAAGAAGGAAAGAAAGAGAGAGGGAAGGAAGGAAGGAAGGAAGGAAGGAAGGAAGGAAGGAAGGAAGGAAGGAATATAGAAGCACAAGAAAAGTAGATCTGGATTGACAAGTAAATAGAAATGATGAACACTCTTCAGAATCAAGGTGCTCACAGGGAGGCAATTGTAAAAGATCTAACTCTTAATCATTTTATGAAATGCCATTTCTATGGAAGACATTAAAATTCTGGCATTCAAAAATGTAGGACTCCAACACGGCTAATTTATTTTTGAAAATACCAGCTTTGTTAGTGACTTGGGCATGTTATGGGAGCCCTAGACATAGAGGACAGTACAAATAATTTGCTAAACCTTACGAATTCTCAATTTTTCCCACCCAGACTGATTAATGGCATGGACATCCCAAATAAATTACAGTGGATTATATTGTAAAATCTTTAACAGAAAATAAAGACTCTACTCCTCCAGACTACTAGAAGATAGCAATAACAGTGGACACCTATCTGGATTCTAGATGCAACTGATTGAGATAAAATGGAGCCTGAATAGGTAATAAATTCAAAATGCAAGGTAGGAAGCCAAATTTCTACCTTGGACAAAATAAAATAAAATAAAATAAAATAAAATAAAATAAAATAAAATAAAATAAAATAAAATAAAATAAAAGGAGGGTTTTCTCTACCTTTTCCTGCAACTAGTGAGCACTTAGTATTTTTTTTCCATAAATTTGATGGCCCACCAAGCCATCCATGAATTGGAAGATTTTCTGAGTCATTGACTCTAAGGAAAATATGATGGGTCAGTTCTGTTATACTACATTGACATTTGCACAGATTGCCATATTGTCTGAAAAGGTCATGAGCCTATTTAAACTTAGAGATTTATTTCCACTAAGTTCAATTAGATCTGGTGCAAGGCCTATGAATATATACTGTCACAGTAAGCATAACTTCATTTAAAAAGAAAGCAGAAGCATTGACTCCTAAAACACTTGCAGAATAAAGATAAGTAAACAAAATGTAGATGCACTTCAGAAAAGACTGGGGATATATAGGACCAGTACTTATCATGAGTTTAATAGAAGTTTCTTTTTCAATTTCTAATTTTCTGTTTTAAAGAAAAAAGTATAATCATGAACTGTAAGATCAATATTTACTACCTACTTTTTTTTTTTGCTACTACTGTTTTGAATCATATACCATTTGACTTTATATATTTGTCTTTTTCCTCATTAAAAAAAAAAAAAAGCAGATACAGGAGTTACTGGGATGAAAGATGCTTTATACATAATGTGTGAGATCATCATTTCTCTGGCAAACTTGCTTTTATTAATATCTCAAGATTCACTGTCAAGTTATATATAACTGTCTATATTTTAATTAATTATACTTTTAAAAATGTTGACTGAGGCAATATTTACACTCTCATTGTACTTCTAATACTGATGTGCTTCATTTTCATTCTATTCTCTCCTCCGCCTCCACCCCAACCCTCTTCAGAATTCACATGGGTGAGACAGTGGCAGAGGACAAGCCTCTTCCTTTCTTGTTTATCATCAGTTTCAGGTTTTGGTTTTTACAAAAGGCATGATTATTTTGTTTGGATTTGCAGTATAACTGGGAAATGTTTTTTCTTCTACAGTGTATAAATGCACAAATTTTAATAAAACCTCTCTTTTTGAATAGGCATGTAAGCAAAAACATCAAAAGCATCTTAGCTCAGATCTTCTAAAGAACCTTTTACTTTAAGAAAACAAACACAATTTACCAAACTGTTTGTAGTTACCCCTTTAAACTAGCCCCAAATGAGGGTAGTTGTACCCAGTATCTCTCCTCATCACACCAGTAATTCATCAGCTACATGAGGAATTCTAATTGCATGAATTCTAGCACAGACAGAGCCCTGGCTGGCTGCTCCTATGTAATGTACTATTCAGATGGTATTTCAGCTGATGAGAGGTTGTCTGATCACAGGATCAGAAGATTCACAAGATAACACGTACAACAATGGTACTGATGATTTGTTTCTATTATCACTTCTCTCTGAGGCCAAAGAAATAGGTGTAAAAACAGGTCTAGAGTATAAATGGCTGTTGTTGATGTCTAAAATGAAAATAAAAGCTTTTGGTGAGTGTAATGAAATACACTCACATTTCAGGGCATTGACCAAAAAGAATATATAATAAAGTACCCTGTATCTAAGCAAACCTAATGCTTTTTTTTTTTTTTTCATTCCTATGCAAAACTATTTGATGTGTCCATTATTCTCTCTGGTATAAATAAACGTTACAGTCAGAATCTTCTCTAAAACAATGATTACTGTACACCGGCATGACATGGAAGTCTTTTGACAGATCTGGTCTTATAAGAACTGTGGGAGACAGAGTTTTATTTTTGGTGGCACAAACACTAAGTTAAACCAAATTATCAGATTCATAGGCTGAAAAGAACATTTTGTTTGATTTATTCGATATAAATAATCCCTGCAAAAAATTACAGCAATCTGTGGCTTTTAATTAGGAAACACACCAAATGTAATTTAATGTTGATCTTTATATTTTAAAGTGACTTTTAAAGAAAGAGCCAATAGCGTGGGGAGACTGTATATGCAGGTCACACTGGCTGCTGCTATTATTTACTTAATAATATTGTATTTGTTGACAGGGAGACAAGTATTGCCAGACATGCCCTGTGCGTCACTGACGCAAATCAAGGTACTAACTTTCACCACTGATACATTGGTTGATAAAAGCCTGAACTCTCAGGAGGGCACCATGGATGCAATTCTACATGCTAGTTTCTTGGTGATAGTGCTTTCTTAAAGACTTCCCTTTTGCCTGCCCCCAGCTCCTTATTTCTAGGCCTGTACTGACCTTAAAGATGAGCCAGCACAAGAGTTTGTAGTTCCATGCCAGTGCACATCTGTGATTACTTTACATCTGCTACTCCACTACTTTGTTTTACTGTGTGCCCTGTCTGAACACAGGAGATGCAAGTTATACTCGCATCAATGAGGTGGTTGTGCATTAACAGGAACGAGCGTCATCACTAACTGAGAGAAGGGCACATAGGCAGAATAGCTTTGTAGGCTGTTAAGAGTAGTTTAGATGTTGAACTCACAACTGAGGTAATTAAGCTCAGTTAACAAAGACAATTAAATTACAGGGATGCTGAAGGTAGCTCTGCCTGGGGGAAGGGACTGACTTAGTTATTCAAATTGGTGGTAACCGCTAGCCCACAATAGTATCAGCTAGCACAGGTATGATAATAAATGAAGATAACCCAGGACTGCTCAGGTCATACAAAAGAATCCTTCTGGCATCCCAACAAGATAAAAATTTTCACTGCCACTAAAGCCTACAAAAACAGGTTTGCATTTTGATAGACTTTCCCCTATTAGAATTCTTACAAAATACTGTAATTTTCTCCATGAACTATTATGCATGAAAGCACTGCTGCGTAATATGAGATACAAATTAATGTACTCCCCTTGCTCTTCCTGTGGTCAATGTGGAGCAGTCTAAAGTGGCTAGTGGCTAATATACCGGTATAGAAGGTGCAAGACAGGCATAAATGTATTTTAAAAAAACTCAGTAAAATTATAACGTATATACACATGTAATGTAAGATCACAACTCAGATGTGTCTTTAAGACCTTTTCAGCTTTACTTGTAGCCAAGATTAATCACAAGCATTTTAAAAAAGTCAAGCTAAGAATGGTCTTTATTCCATTTAAACAGGAAATTTTATTTCCTATCCTAGTTTCAGCTAGGACCTCCACTATCTATTTAGAAGTTTAATTAAGCTGTATGCCAAGCAGTGCTTTCTAATAATGAAACATCAGAGGGCCAGCTTCTTTTCCAGAGTCCTCTTTCTGTATGTCATTATCAGGAATTTTTCCAGCACTCCCTCTATTTTCTATGTACACAACAAGATTAACAAAACTATTATTATTACTATTCCCTAAATTATATACATTTCCTAACTATAAAAAATAAAACCAAAGCCCCCTTTCTACCTATATTTTTGGTTAGATATAAGATATTCTGGTCCCCTACAACCTCACTTTCTCAGTTGTTTCAACCACATCCCTGACTGTCATATTAGAACCAGAAATCAATTTGTTCTGAGATTGAATTTAAACAGAAGGCTCTTGTTTTGCACTGAGAACATAATAATGAAAGTATATTCTCCAACATGAACACACATAAATGCTATAATGCTAACATGCATTTGATGTAATTTGAGGGCTTTTCATGTATCTCTCTGAATTCTTTATAATTATGGACAGATAAAAGAAAGGTACCTGAGAAAAATGTTGCAGTAGAGCAAATGGGGGGATGAATGAAGACAAAGTGCTGTCTAAAGAACCAAGAAACCCAGCATGTATTTAGGTATTACTGCCAAGGATTCTGTACATAGATGGTCCCAAAGCTAGACAAATTATTATCTTACTTTCTGTTGAAAAACATCAAGAAATATTAAAAACAAAACAAAACAAACAAAAAAATAGCTGAAACTTTCAAGGAATATTTTGGATTTCATTGAGCATATCAAAGTAATGAATTCTGGAAGATTTTCAAGAGTCCTATATTAAAGAGTTCCTTTACTTAGTAAGTAGGTAACACACAAAGAATGGGAGAAGAAAAGAACAAGAAGAATACAAGGGGAACAAAATTAATCTGAAAATAATGCAAAGGAGATTTAAGAATTGTTCTAGACATATAATGGGTAACATTCACTTCCTGGTTGTACCACTGTAAACCACATAGAACGTGGTCAAAACAAATTCCTTCCTGAGATCTGCTTTTCTATTGCTGTACTTCATTGGACTGACTGGAACTTGAAATCCCAAATTTTATTTGTCATGTTAGTGAAAACTAAATACACCATGTTACCAAACATAAATAAATGCTCAAATTCCAAATCACAAACAGGACTGACTAAGCCTTTTTCAATCCTTGCCTCTACTTCCTTTCTCAAGGGGGTGAATCAAAGTATTTTATATGCTAACACTGAATATGTCCATTTCATCTGACAGTAGAAATAATTAGCAGAGCTAAACTGTCTATCCTAGAATATACAATATAGCATGTGGAATGTAATCCATTTGATTATCCTGCAAATAAAACACATTTAAATTAAGAGGGAATTAAAAGCTCAACAAAATAAGAGATGGTTGAAGCAAATAAAGAAGATGGTGTAATCAGGTGCAAAGAGTTGGAACAACCAAAGGAAAATAACAACTGAAAAAGACAAAACCACAGAAGACTGAAGCATATAGTCAGGGAAAGAAAAAAAAAAGACACAAATAAACATTGCCAAAAATTAATATTGACGAGCTGCTGAAATGAAACCTGATCAAGACCACAAAACTAACCAAATATATTTCTATTTATAAATAATAAACATTATTCAAATTTTTTCTTGTTCATAAAGTACTCAGAATTACTCCTGTAGGAAATCATTGAGTATAGATTCCTGTAAAGGACTGTGAAATCTAAGAGCAAATCTAATTTTCCTTTCACTCAAAACAACTGGAAATTAAATATTGCAACTATAAATATGAATTATTATAAGTACAGCTGCTGGAAATAAAACAAGAACCAATCCTAAACGGGTTTAAGCACCATCGAGTTAAAGCTAACGCAATAACTGAAAGCAATAATGCAGAATGTATTAGTCAATATCCAGGTAATTTCTAATGTTAAGAAAGCTTCATGAAACCCCACAATTTTTGTTTTTAAGTGTACAAGATTTGGAATGTGAATTTGAGTTAGCAAACTTTTTTGCATTGTAGTTTAAACTGCCTTAAGGCAGTCATATGTGTCAGGGTTGTTTTGCCATCATCTACTTGGCAATATTGCCCAAGCTGCCTCCCTCTTCTAGGCAGTCCCTTGGTCCATACAGCAATGCAGCAATCTGTGCCTCATGCCTCCTGAATGACAATTTATAGCTAAAGACATGATTTCTCTGTTCACAAATAATGAGAATAAGCTTGCTTTTTTTGTCACCTTACTGAATGTATGACTGATTTTTTTTCTTCCCCTTCTAGGTCCCAAGTGTGCACAGTCTACTGCCATCACACAGAGTCTAATTAGCCTGCCTTCACTCTGAGTGCAGCATTTGGCCCATGTTTTGCTCAAAGATACAGAATCTGAACCTGGGTTTTCAGTTTACTTTTCTTTCTGCTATTCTTTTTATTTGTTCTCTCCCCATTCTCAGGCATTCTTCCACATCCTCTCCCATAATTTAGTGCCAAGATAATCATGTGAAAGCAAAAAATCAGAATGAAATGCTAAAATGACATACCTAGAAAGTATTATTTTTAATTGTGAGAGTTGCAGAGTAGCATGCATACTTGATTCCTCTGACAGGAATTCTGTACACATGAAGAAACGGAAGATTTTTAGAAGATCTTAATGTGGTCCTTTCAGGTTGGAACAAATGCTTGAGAAGCACCATGTGGTATCTCTGTCACTTCCAGGGACCGAATGCTTTATGGACATGTATTTAAGAAAATCCAAGAAGTACTGGATTACATATATGTGCATAAGAAAGTTAATAAACCATACATACAGAAATATTGTAAGTCTAGATATTGCTATTATGTAATTTGTGCTACTCAATTTATGTCTATAAAACATATTCGTAACTAAATTTGATCCTAACTTTTTGCCAGAATATCAGCTTTGGAAACAACAAAAATACAGCTTCCTTGCCATAGTACTTTCTGGCTTCCACCGCCTCATAAAACTTCCTTTCTTCTGAGTTCTGCAACAACCAGACTGGGGGGAGAGGACAGGTAATGATGCCATAAAAAGAAGTGACCTGCTTCAACAAAAGGAACGAAAGCTACTATAACACCAGCACGTTTCCTGCACAGAACTTCACTGAAGTATTTTTAGAAATTATATGGAATGTTACATAATCCATGTTTGAACAGACTAGATTATGAACTTACACTGGGTTTACAATGCTTAACTTTCCCAAGTAACAACAAATAACCACTTAAGCAATCCTTTATGGCAATCAGAAAACACGAGTGAGACCCTAGATCCTGCAGGAATTAACTCAGCATCTAGTACAAATAGTAACGGCAAGAGGAAAAGGACAAAGTTCTCTTCAAACATACTTTCTCATTTCACAAAACACAGAAAAAGCAAAGAAAAAAACCAAGAGCATGAAGCAATGAAGCACAAATCCAAACAGAAAGGAAAACCTGTGTTTCATTTGATACAGAGAACCCTTTCTTTTCTCTAACTGGAAGTCATATTACAATGACCAAAAGAGACCAAGAATCTATACAAACTATTTTCTCTTGGCTACATAACCAGTCACGATAGCAATTTTGTTAGATTTATTTATTTATTTCTACAGATGCCAGTTTTACTACATTTTTTGCCAGTTTTATTCAAAGAACTATGGGCTACTGCCTAAACGGGGAGAAGAGTAGATTGGGTTAAGTAATTAGTTTAGCATCATGGTATCATCTGAAATTTAATTATCTGCTCTGCCTAAGATTTCCATTAGGATCTTGAGCAAGATTACATCCAACTAATGTCCAGGTTTTTGTTTACCTGTGTTACACAGTTAATCAGCAGAACTGGGAACAGAAAGCAGGAATATTGACTCTCAGTCTCTTGTTCTCCCCAGACAAACTCCCACCTTAACAAAAGAATAAATTGTTTGAAATGCAGGATGCATTTCAATGTTTCTCATGTTTCCACCATTTTTTTTTCTCTCATAGGAGACAAAATACTGAAGATGACTGTTGTCCTCCAGTAAAAAGATAATTTCCCCAGTCATGATATCTCCTTTGGTTATCTGTGTTTTAGCCATCTCGTGTTTTTGTTGTTGATGGTGGTTTTTATTTTTTATTCTTGAAGCTTTATTTTCTTATTTTTCTAAAAATTCCCTACCCATGTTTTTTTCTCAAAAGTTCCCTTCCCTTCCCTTCCCTTCCCTTCCCCACCATTCTGTATTTTCATTGCTAAAACTAACCTAAAACTAATTAACAAGGTGTCCTCAGGGAGTGGANACCCATGTTTTTTTCCCTTCCCTTCCCTTCCCTTCCCTTCCCTTCCCCACCATTCTGTATTTTCATTGCTAAAACTAACCTAAAACTAATTAACAAGGTGTCCTCAGGGAGTGGACAAAGGCTATCTAAGGCCTTTGGCATTGAATTATTTGAACTTTTGAATTGAGATTTTATTCCAGGAATTATCTTGGTTCAGATGTAACTTCCTCTTTTTATTGTTCTATGATTTCTTGCCACTCAGGACTTAGTAGCTTCCATTTAATCCTATTCTGTCAGTTAAATATTATCTTCAGAATTATATTTGTCATCGTATCACATTCTTATTTTTACTTTATGTGTGTGTGTGCACCAGCAAAAGATTCTTTTTCATTCATTGTGCCTAAAGAAGAAAAATTTTCAGTTAACCCCCTGGTATCTTTCTGTTTAGTGCAACAATGTTTAGAAACTTCATTTGAAATTTACAGCTGAGAATTTAAATAGTTGAAACAGTTGAGTGAGAAAAGAAAAACTTAGGCACTAATAAGTGAAGTGATATGCTCAAGCAGGTCAGTGCAAGAGAGTAATTAATAGCAGATACTCTAAGATCAACATGCTGGCCACCAACACATGACTAAAAGTAAGCATTATAAATATCAGCCATTTAAACAGTTCTGTGCTCATTTCTCAAGACTTGTGTTGGACTAGTCAATGTTACCCCATCTTTGTGTATAGGGAAGCTTTTTAAAATATGTTTCTATTAAGAAACAAAAATAAATAGATAATTTGTAGTGAAATGCCAGTCTGGGTGTGGGGATTGCCAACACTGTAGCCAATTACTCTGTCCAGGTAAATAATGTTGGTATACCACTGTTTTCAGTAGTATTTAGATTACTGAAACATTTAGTACTCGATTTTCAAATCTGGGAGTGCACTGCCCTCTTATATCACAAGGGCTTGTACTGCAGGTACCCACAGCCTTTTGTTTTGGGTCCATTACTATATGAATGGTCAACATGATTTAGTTTATTTTAGGACTTAAAAACAGCTAAAATTCCTTTTTTATATTTTTCATGAGTAAACATGAACTTTATAAGGTCTAAGGGTGCAAAAACAACTGCCAGTCACTGGATAAATGTTTAAAGCTCCTCTTATTGTTTTGCAGCTGGTGCCTTTTTCTGAAGGATACTTCCTGTGCTGCAGACTCTGAATAAAAGCATTTCATTTTAAAAATGCAATTAGAAACACATCTGTTGTTCTAGGACCTTTATATTGAGCAAGTCCTCTGTAAACCAGGCAGGAAGATTTTTAAAAACCCATTTTCAGCATACATAATCTCTCTGCCTTCCACCACCTTATTACATCAGAAAAGACAATTAAGCATCAAGCTTCCAGTTTTGATCCCACAACATATAAGACCCAGCAACTGATATTTCACTCATTTCACTAGGCTTCGGACACAAGCAAAACAATTCTTTTTCAGGTGGTTTACTTCTCTAGACCTTCAAAAAACACCATATAAGGAGCCTGGGGCTTAAAGAGTCCCATCCTTCTTCTTCATGGAGTTTCAAACGAATCATAGAAGGACTTGCAGCTTGACTTTTAGCCCAGGGACTCTCAAGCCCTGCCAGTCTGTTCACAGGCAAATGCCAGCCTTAGCTGAGGCTGGAGCTGATTTCAAACTTACTTTTACTCTCTTCATTCTACTGCTGGGCAAAGCATTCCTGTATCAGTTAAACTACAGAAATTATGAACTGAAAGATGAGTATGAACAGCTTCCTAACCTCTTAGCTATTAAATGTTTCCCATTCAGACAGTATAACTGAGCATGTAAGTAATTGAGTGGACATACTCCTGATCCAGTTCAACGACAAGCTAGGTTCAAAAGCTTAACTGTGTGAAAAAGAAGATACAGGACTGAAACTTGGGCACTGTTCTGTACATGAGGTGGACATCGCAAGCCTATACACTATTGAATATAATAATGTGTCTTTGACTTCTCTTCATGGTGGTGCCAGTCAAAAGTCACAACACTGATAATAAAAATGAACAAACATGGATAGCTACAGAGTTATTTTCACTCCTTATCCACAACCATTACATATGTCCACTCTGGTGACTCCCCAGGTATTCCTACAGATAAACAATGGACTCCCCAAATATAAGAAACCAGTTTACTGATCAGCACATTTACGACAATCAGCAGAATTTCTCTAACAAAGTAGGGTTCCTGGTACATTTGATTAGAGATCCTGGTTTAGAAGAGGGTGCCAATGAAGCCAGAAACTTTAGCTTAGAAAATGAACATGCTGTCTGTGCATAAGGAAATTAAAGATCCTTAGGGAGCTGGGCCAAATCTCTCCCTTTCACTATTATAAATGCCATTCAATCCACACCTCGCAAAACATTCTCTTTCACACCAAGGAAGGATTTTCTTCTGTTATTAGTTTGATGCTTTAGATATCAGGGTTTCACTCTGAGATTCTGTAAAAGACAGCTTAAACTCTGAAGACCTCCAAATGTATATAACTTAGGAATGATAGTCACAGGGTTAATTATTCTTTGCAAGGTGTCACACTAATGAATGCCCTCTAATAGTGTTTCTTAATCAGCTTTGTATTGGCATCTAACTAAAAATATCTAAAGGATAGAGTTAATGAGAACCAAACACCCTCCAAAGAACTTAAAGAAAATATTTTCCATGTTATCAAAAAAATCAGTCTTAACATAGTATCTGATCAAGTATTTTTAATCATATTTTTTCTTCTAAGTCAAATAACTTAAATAACCACGTATGTATGGAATTTTCTTTAGACTATTTAAACCAGTAATTCGGGACTTGGAATATATTCTCCCCCTATTGATATTCCTCCAAGTCAATGTAGTGACTTTGTGCATTGACTGCTCCTTATATTTATAAATAGAATTATTTTGTAATAATTTGGCGACTTTATAAGAAAATCCATAGAAGTCTGCATTACTGTAAGTGATGGTGAATAGCCACGCAATAATGAAAACTTTTATTAATTGCAATTATTTTAACTATTTCACATACTGGGCAGCATTTCACCCCAGACCTTTTTCTGAGATTAAGCTGCCAATCCTCCTCTTTGATTTTTAAGAGCTTTTCTCTCCCTTAGATATAATAGATCACTACAGACTCCCACAGAGGCAGAAAACCATCCACCTGCATGTATTTACACCACAGAAACTCTGAAAATCAACAAAACAAAGAGGTTTTTTTGTTTGTTTGTTTGTTTGTTTTGTTTTGTTTTTTGTACCCCACTTCCATGGGTTAGTTTGCCTTTGTGAAGTTAGCCTTTCTGAAGGGCCCTTTTCCTCATTTCAGCATAGGTACAGGTCTTTCTCCTTACGGCTGAGAGGGAAACAAGCTGCTGGTATGTAAGAAATTCAGCTAGCTATTGTTTCACATTAGTAGAGTAAATTTAGTGAAGCCTTAGGCCACGGCATGAGCTCTGCATCACCTGAACCTGGTATGTAGTGGTGGCTGAGCAACAGTGATGGCATTGTGTGGGGACCTGGGTGGAGTAGTAAGCTGGCATGCAGCTGGTAACAACTCCATTTAACCCATACAAGTGGATCCCATGCTTTCTTAAATGAGATTGTTATTGTGATATAGTGTCTGGCTTCCATGTCTTCATTGTTCTTGAGGGTAATCATAGTTCTTACTGAAATAATAAAACTATGTACAGCTTGCTTGCTTTTTGCCGTTCATTCTGTCAATCTACCTATTTATCTTGAAGACCTGGAGTCTTTGTTTCCTTCTTTATCACACAGTTTTCAATTTTCCCCCTGTTCTGCAAATTTCTATACTTTACTTAGAAGAGGCTGCAGTTCTTTACTGTCTAGACTGCATGGCTAACTAATGTAGATTTTTACCTTTTCATTTTTCATGACAGGCTTACATATGTGCAAATAACTGCTAACTATTTTCTGTATCATAAAGCAAAGAACACACTGACTTTGTAAAATGGCCTCATACAGAGCAGAAAGCTACTGATTTCCATCACTGTGGGATAGCAGCTATTTTGTTTGTTCTTAGGCATAGGAAGCATGAAAATAGAATTTATTAGTGCTAGGACTGTATCCATCTTTCCAAAATATATTTCATTATAACTCTGGTAAGCAATTTACACCCAAATACTTTAAATTTCTACAACCAAAAACTTTAAATATAAACCAATTCTGATAGTTTTGTTAAGTGTTGCATATTCCTAAGTTAAGAAATTCATAGCAATTATTACAGCAGATGTTTACAACTTGCAAAAGCACTGAAATATATTATTTCTCTGGATTAGTCTATTCTGAGGTCACTGCTAATCAGTTTATTCATCATTTTTCTTGGATTTCAAATTTTCCTAAGAGCCAATCCTTGAACTCTTAGCTCAATATGAGTAACTAAATTTTTAAAATAATCCTGCATTTCTTGTGCATGCATCTCTTAAACACCTCTGGACATGTTATCCACATTTATTTTTCAATGTGAGTGATGGAAGGTGAGGCAAACAGAGCACATGTATCTCCTATGCTCATGCATATGAGAGACCTGGATAAGGTCCCATGTGCCTTGTCATATTTGGATTTCCTGTTGAGAGGGAACTGTACACACTTTGTGTTCAACGCCCCAGTTTCCACATGGGAACTTGAATTCATTTTGGGGTTCATGTTTGTTATCAGCTGAAGAATATATATCTCTGGTAATGATAGAAGTGTTCTTGATGACTGTAGCTGCAAAATAAAAATGCTGCTATTTCTGCTTCTGCAGTGGGAGAATGTAAGGAAGAGTTCATAACTCTCATTTTTCAGACAAGAAAATATTTCTGTAATAGGATATGCGGTTGTGACTTTGGGGTCTACACAGCCACAAGAAATCATGTAAAAAAAAACAAAACACAAATAAATAAAATTTTAGGAACTCTGGTTCTTAGAGGGCAATTCTTATTTCGTTAAATTTAATGGCAAAATTCCCCCTGACCATAATTGAACAAGACTTCTCTGGGGGCCTTCACTATGTGGGGCCTCTGCTCTAATTGTTAGATCACATGTCCTGCTTGATTAAATATATAGACTTACATATTACCATAAATATAAATATATACTTACATGTATATACACAAAGCTGTGCTTGTTTGGAAGGTGAAAATTCACATTGTCCCTCACATCAGGAATTCTTTCCTTGCAGCAGTTTATTTGCAAAATCCAATCAGAAACACATCTGTCATTTCCAGGTACCTTTTTCTGTAAGCGATCATAAACTAAATCATTCCACAGTAATTTACCCACTCCTGTTCCCCCCGTAAGCAACATTCAGAGTCTAAAGCAGAAAATGCCTTATTAATTCCATAGCAGTATCTTTTTTCCTTTCTTTTAAAACTACGTCAATCACACTGAAATTGCGAATATAAGTATTTGAAAAAAATATATTCCTGCTGGATAAAATTATTTGGGAACAGAGAAGCACCAAATTCAATGTTGTTTCAGAAAATTCTATCAACACCTAAAATCTTACAGAAGCCAAACTTAAGGTCACAAAAATCTCTGATTTTGGATTAAACAATGCCAGAAAGAATCACTAACTGCTACAGAAAAACTCTGAGTAAAACAAGAAAAACAGAACTATATATGTGCATCTTTTAAAATGGCATGGGACACAAGAAGCCCAGAAGTATTCCTGGAAGTACAAAAAACATTCACAGGTATAAAAATGTTGTCAGAAGACTCAGGAACATTGTTTAGACACACAAGTTTCCATTCAGTAGGCTCTCCCTTTCTTTTTGTAGTTTGTCTCCTGGTTTATGATCTGAATATTATTGCATTTTTGTCTTAACTAGGACTACTACAGTATGTTCTTCTAATGAGACTGTGCATTTCAGATATGAAACAAAACTTTATTATTAGGACACTTTAAAACTTAAAGATAGATATGTCGGGATGTGCAGTTATTCTAGATGCAGTTACCATGGAGGAAAAGTACAATACATATGAAGGTAAAGATAATCAGTGTGCTTCTCATATCAACTTGGACCAGGAAATTTTCATGTCTTACCTTGTTTAAGTTCCACTTACTGAGCTCAACTAAATATCCTCTTCAGGAGGTAGGCAAGGAATTCAAATGGAGCAAATGGAGGAAAACATCGATAGTGGTGAGCAACCAGCAACACAGTAGTCCCAGTGCTTTTTTTGTTTTCACCTTCAGTAGTCTGCCCCTGCACCCTATCTCTAATTTGATTAATTGCCAGCAGTCAGTTAAGTCAGCAACTACATTTCTATATGCATTGGTAGGGTAATCATCATTCTTTTCCCCTTTTCCAATGAGCTTGAATTTGGTAGGGATATGCTTTGGTGTAAAGATGCTACATGAAGGCTTTTTTTCATTTGCTACCC
This sequence comes from Anseranas semipalmata, assembly GCA_013399115.1. Taxonomy (NCBI): domain Eukaryota; kingdom Metazoa; phylum Chordata; class Aves; order Anseriformes; family Anseranatidae; genus Anseranas; species Anseranas semipalmata. The sequence continues at coordinate 327,790 of VXAA01006698.1, forward strand.
CAGTTCTAGGTCAAAGTGAATCTGATATATATTAGCTATAAAGGGCGGAGGCTGTTTGGAGAGAGTGTTAATTTCTCACCAACCACAAAGATAATTCTTTTGTTACCATACCCAATTATTCAGCACTCAGTGAAGAAAGCCAAGGAAATGAAATCTCCACATGCAGAAATTTTGCCAATGTTAAATTTTGAACTTCCTGTTCCCTGCGAAGTATGTACTGATATTTGGGCATGTACTTTAGGATCTTGCATTTTGCAAACAGTTTTGTTTGCAGAATACATTGGAAAAAAAAAAACATCAAAAACTGTACAGGCAACACCTATTTTATAGGTATAATATTACTGTCACGAAAGAACGAAGCAGCTTGCAGAAACATCTACTTACATAAATGCATATAAAATTGTTCTGACACAATTGGAAGTGCAATTGTCTTGTTTGTCTTTAAAAGAAAAAAAAAACACACAAACCTACATGAATCCTACTTATCATGCATACACATCTGATATACAGATTTCAGTAAAGTACAGACGGTAAAGTTATTACTCTCTTTCAAAGTATGTGTGAATATCTGCTTTGATTTCCTAACCTCTGTACATTATGACCTGAACAGAGATGGAGAACAGTTAGACACAGTAATTTGTTTCCCTTTTCACTTGATTTCATGCATGCACAAGGCCTTGTACAAAGTACAAAGTACAAGGCCTCACCAGAAATTATAGCCATATCTTCATCCAATAGTTATTATCAAATTAGACATTTCCACTGAATATTCAATTACCATAAGAATGAAGATTAAAACAGAGAGTGGAGGGAGAAGAAGCAAATGATTTGGAAGCTGAAGTATAAACTGAAATATTTTGATTAAAGATGTTTTCAGTAGGTACCATGAGATTTATTCCTGGGCCTGCTATTTGTACCCATGCAAGAACTATCACTGTTTTATTGATTTCTTGTTGAGTATCTATTTTGCCTACCCAGTTTTCAAATTTACACAGTAATTTTCTCAGATTGTGCTTGTACTTGGTCTTGCTAATGTTCAGTGTTTTAATAATATTAATGTTTGGTTCCAGACAAAGCACAGATATGAATGCACGACTGGATTCTTAAAAAATTTTGGAGAGCAACAGGTAAATTAGTACCAGAAAATTATGTGAGGTGTGTTTATGATAAGAAATACCACAGTAATTTTCAGCTAGTGTTGTTTATTTATTGCCTTTGAAGAATTTCTGCTGAACACTGAGCTTGTTTTCTGAATCATTTTTATTTTTCCCTTTATGAAGTCATTTGCTTTACAAAATTATTTGGAATTTTAGGAAATCTAAAATGTGTTTTTTATGTTTTGATCCTATTTTTGGCATGAAAGGTTTTATGCTTACTTGAAAAATATAATTTATATACAATATCTATTCCAAAAATTCAAAGTGCATTTGGTGGGTAGTATATATGTCTGCATTTTACACTGGACAAACTGAAGCACGGGATTGCTTATAGAAAAATCAAGAATCTTGATATATGTGTGTATGCTACCTGCAAGACCACGTAGTTTGTTAATTCAAACAAAATTTCAGTTAATGGGTAATGATTTCTTATTCCTTTGTTTAGCGCTGTGAGACTGAGACGTGATAATATGGCATAAGTTTTTGTTTCAGTTTGGTTGACTGAATCTTTGTATCAAGAGATTAATGAACATATCACCAAGGAATGAGGAATATTTTGTTAAAAATTTATTCTGAAAAAGTGTATTTCATTAGAAAATCCTTCAGGCTGTTATTTATTATTTGGACATAGTGATTAGATAAGGATATTATGGTCTCCACCTTTCATAATGGAAAGAAAAGAAACTCAGCTTCAACTGATATATAAATACATGTTTTCTTTAATTTTTATTCAACATGAACCAGTCCTTCACCTCACTGTCTCACACTGCTGCTAAGTCTACTGAAGTTTTGCTAAAATTGTTCAGTTTTATGATAAATCAATTGAAAATAGTTGAATACAAACTCCTTGAGTAATGGGATATTTATAACCCACAATTGCAAAACTATACTTCAGTTATTATTTCAAATTGACTAAGAGAGAACTACTTTTTGATTGGAATAGTCCCCTTTTCATCCAGCTTCTCTTGAAGGAGTGTTTTAATCTACAGAATACATGACACCTGTTTAACTACATTTATGAAATAGATTACAGCCATGTGAAAGACTGGACTTGGTGGAAACCAAGAAGAACAATGATTACTTTACAGAAGGCTTCATCAGAAGGCTTCATTTCAATTATTAGGATAAGACTGAAATAATAATCTCAACTAATGTATCTCTATTTCTGTTAAGCTTACAAAAGTGTCATGTAGAGTATAGCACTTGCAACACACTGATACCATTTCTAAAGACGTTTCTATTCCTTGCTAAGGAAAATAGCTTTGTAGCACATTTATGAAGAAGAGCCAAAGGGAAAGTGGGCATGGGAAGGTCCTTTGCTAGACTTTATGCGCCTTCATAGCCATCACTTTTCTGATTTTCTCAAATTAAAGCATTTTCTGGCTTTATAATGAGTATCACATTCACTTAATAGCTGTTTAATACTATTCCACTTTTCATACTAAGCCTCTAAGTTAAGAAGGATTTCCTCTGTGAGATAGAGAGGTATATTCAGACACATGAGCTGGTGTTAAGTAGTATTGCCAGAAGCAGGATCAAAATCTGAAATGTAACTCACCAATCTTAACCCAGAAGCTTTGCTGCTTGCTGTTTAGGAAAGTCTGGTAAAAGATTGGGTTAGTGATCTAGGGTTTCACAGGTTAGAACAATGAACATACCTGACTCAAAAGTCATTGCATTTTCAAAAATGTTTTCTCTTTTTTGTTTGCAGGCACCCAAGCCCACACGGGTATGCAAAATGGACACTCACACATGGAGTTAAACTTCCATCTAGTCTGCACTCTCATAGGTCAAATCTAGAAGCTGAACCTCTGTGTTACATACTATTCATCTCTTTCTTTTGATTTATTTTTATAAAATTTTTATACTTTACTATTTCTGCTGCTATTTTTTTTCTTAATTAAGTCCTGTCTTTTGCAGATTTCTTGACAATGGTTCCTACTACTGATTTTAAATAAAACTTTCCTTCCCTCCTATCTTTAGTTGCTTCAGTGCTGCTGCTAGTTATAGGACGTTTCTCTCATTTCAGAGCCTTTTTTCTTCATCTCCCAGAGGACTAGCCATACCTTTGTGGATCTAGAGGCTTTAAAAGTCTCTCTACCTCTGTCTCTTTCTTTCCCCTACCAACTGTTGCTATCTCTGAACTTTAGTGTTATTTGAAGTTTTTCACAACAAACACCACACACTGACTAGCATCCCAGTCACAATGCATGTCCATAGGGGAGCACTGAAAGAACATATTTTTTTCTTTTAAAAATACTCAGCATCTCATTTATAAAACCACTTTAACAAGAAAGATGACGAAAAAGTGGAAAAATGGAGGACAGAAAAAAAACAACTTCTGTTTATGTCTTTCAAATCTCAAGGGAGCAAAATATGACAGAATCACTCCCACATACTTAGGCTCAAGCAAAGATGAAATGAATACACACATATACTATCTCCATTTAATGAACAGATATCTATGGAGCCAATCATTGATTTCAACAGCAGGCATTTTATTGTGGCAGAAGTGTGTGGACCCTGGGGCGTTCTGAAACTGTCAAAACTCCTAAGCACTTTAGTCTCCAAAGGCTGCTTTGAAAGCCCATCACTCCTCCTTGCATAGACAAAGACTTGGGGGCACTAATATAAATAATATATCAAAACTAGGCAAGAGAAGAATATGCCAAGAGACAAGGCAAGCAGAAGTATCTTCAAGATGTTATTATAACATCATATGACGACTCAAGGCTCTGTGAAGGACATTGTTTTGTTTTACTATGATACTTTGTCAAAAATAAATAAATCTGTTGTTCAATTGGAGCTTCAGAAGCAAATTCATCTAAATATATCAATAAGCATACACTAAGCTGTGTCAGCTCTATGTATAAAATTATAAGGAACCCAAGAAGATTCCTATTTGGTTTTATTTTCCTCTAAGATGATGAAATTTTTCATCTTACCATATAATCTTTTATCAGGATCCTGATTTTGTATTATTGAGTAACATGGTTCTGCTAGCCAATTAGATAAAAACTGTGCAACCTAGGAAACTTGAAAGGACTACATATATTGTCCATCCTCCAGACCCCTACGTTATTTCCCCAAAACTTAATGCAATTCCAGGCCTTACAAAAGCTATACAGTTCTCTGTAGTTTGGCACTCTTTTCAGTCTCAAATGAATGCTAGCAGCCAAAACATTTCCCACCGCTTGTATTTTAATGTTTGGCCTGGGGNAACTTCTGTTTAAGCTTAAAAGATTTTAAATATTCAGACCACCATGCCTTTTCTCCAGCCTCACTTCTTCATTCTCATCCAATATAATTAAAACAGTTCTGTTTTAATTCTCTTCCTTGGAAATCTATATGAGAAGATTTTTGATACAGCAAAGATGGCAAAGCTAGCCCATCCTCCCATGCAACATATGTCTCTGTAAGATCCTACTGTCAAAAAAACATTTCCTGCCAAGACAGACATCACCACCATGCCCAAGGGGTGGAGTTCTCTTTGGTTTTCATTTCAGCTGAATTAGCTATATCTACTAATTCTTTCTAAGTTCTTCCAGAAGCTACAGGAAAGCTCAGTGGGTTAAAAAAGATGCCTGGAGGGGGTTTGAAGATGAAATAATCTCTTTTGGGCTGGTGGATATATGACAAACACATAAGCTAGTAGAAATACTCAACTCCCTATAATCAACATTCACTATGGTTTTACCTTTCTTATTATCTCAACTATTATTTTGTGCAGTCCTTTGCATTAGTTGTATTTCTTTACTTTCTTCTCAGCCTCTTCTTATGCTTGCTTATGCAAATTAAATTATACATTAAGATGGAATGAGTGCTGAACAGGTTAACGAAACGTTTCAATATTACAGAGTATTATACACAGTTATATGCTGTGGTTGTCCTTGTGGACAGAAGAAAAGCTTTAGAGTGTGTACCTGGAAAACATACAGCATTGTGATAAAAAAAAAAAAAAAAAAAAAAAAAAAAAAAAAAGAGAAGGGGGAAAAAAAGAAAAAAATTAAAAAAAAAAAAAAAAAAAAAAAAAAGAGAGAGAGGGAGAAAAGATGAAAAATTCTAAACAACACTATATTTCTTTATATCCATTGCCTACAGTGAAAATCAGGAACAATCTGTGCGTCACAAGTCTAACAAGTCTAAAACCACGTGAACAGTCCACTCTAAATACTTCTAATTTCACTGCATACATTTTGATATAATTGAAAATACAATTAATGACCACCAAAATCTTATGTGTCATTTGCCTACTGTGTGCCACTGCTCCCATGTTTGTAACACTAGCATATAATTAATGTTTGCATACCATTTAAAACTTGATTGAGTCACATTCTCTAAAATTTATATAAGGCTTTTACCTTGTTTTAAGTATAGCTTAGTACGTGAACTAAACTATTTCTGATTGCAGAATAGGTGACATTTGTCTCCACAAAAACTGAATTAATAACTTCTATTAATTAGGAAGAGCAGGTTTTCATGTTTTAGAAAATATAACTTTCTCAAACAATTGGGCATAGAATGTATCCAATATATACTATGTCACTCTCACCACAAGGAAGTGAATTCTTAGACTCTCCTCTTCTGTCTCGAGTTGAACCAAACTCACTATTATCTCTGAAAATTATAAATGACAGATGTAAATATCCATTAACCATGTTAGCTTTCCCAGTTTCCTTCAAAATATCCCTGTCATTCTGCCTTCAGCACATTGGTAGAGAGGTATACCAGCACTGGATCATGTGACAGACTTCTTGGTAACAGACTGAATTATATCATCTTCCAAAATACCCTATGCATCTTAAAGATTTCTCAGCCCTGCCTGGTTCCAGTCCTTGAGGCAGGGTAAGATATGAAGAAATAATTGTGCAATCTCTTCTTACCAGCCTTCAGTGAAAGATACTCTGCTGCTCAGTAGAATGTTTTAGCTTTAACAGCTCTTGCTGTTAGAAAGTTTCTCCTTAATACCCAACTATAATCCTCTTAACTGCAAAGCAAGCTAATTAACCAGCTATTTAACCGGTCTTCATCCAAAAAAGATTTAATAATTCATATTTTACAGCCTAAGATATGTATCAGGGTAAGAATACTAAACAGGGCAGTGGGATGTCCTATCGCTATAGTAGAGACAAATTCACTTAAGACAATTTCACTTGCATATTTTATCTCTTAAGCTTTATATACTTCAGACTGGCAACAATTCTACTGTAAGCCACACTGTGTGAATACTAATTTATATAGAGAATGTGTATATAACTATAGCTATATGTTGAATTTACAGTTCTGTATATCCAATTAACTATAAGAAAAGACTATGCAATACTTATTTATATAAAAATGAGTGATACTTGAGAATAGCTGAGTTTCCCTTCTTTTCAACAGGGAGAAATGGGGAGATGGGATTTAAGTTTCATTAAAGACCTGGCTAGGAGCATAATCTTCAATAAGCAAAAACATATAAATTCCTCTAAGGCCAAAGTAAGCATAAGAAAAAAAAGTACTCAGAAGGGTCAGTAGTTGAACAAGAAATAGATCCAGAAGCAAGTTTTGAGCCGTCAGTTCAATAGCCACAGAGATTGCCAGAAAACAGATACTGCTTTCCTGGCTTGGTATCCTTAGCCCACATTATCCAAAATTGTGTCACCGACCTCATGACTTTAAAAAGTGTCAGTAAATGCTCAAAAACCTTTACATTCTCAAATGTAAATTAGCATCCCGGCATCTACAACCACACCCAAATTATTTGTTGGCTGAGAGTGTTGTACACCATCATCAACTCATTAATTATAGTCATATCTGTAAAGACATCTTAAATAAACTGAAAGCTACGCTTTTTACAGTATTGTGGAAAGGAGGAAAATCTGACATTTGTGGTGTTTGCTTATGGCCAAAGGTAGTACTACAGCTGCACCAAATCTCAGCAGACATCCAGAAAGGAAGAAAGTAAATGTTCAAATTCAGCTCAGAACTGAGCTGAAGAACTGAACTCTGAGTCCTTTTGAATCTGCTCTGCATAACCACTGATGTTGCCTCTCCTCACTGGCCCACCCCGCAAAGATTTATGTATAAGCTCACCTTTACACATGTGAATAGTACCATTAAATTAGCACCTTCAGTGCTACACTTACCTGTGTTACACAGCTTAGCAGGACTGAGCCATAATAATATGAATAAAAAAAAGAGACAACCATAGAAACATTAGAAATCTGTAACTGAATTCACTCACAGATAGCTCTGGAGACCATAAATGTAATTATTCCTGGACATTGAGCAACCACTACTAGTGACCTCATTCACTGAGGGCTACACTACAAACATACGTATGCATTTACTTTAAAATATGCAAATAATTACACAAGGATTTTCATTCTGAAGGATCTCCGAACTCTTCACAAAAAATATAATTATTTTTGTAAATTGTAATGTTGCTAACTTTGGTATGGAACTAAGTATTCATTTTGTGACATGCACCACGACTACCTAGAGTGAAAGTATCCTATAGAATTTAGTGTCAACCTATGATGGAGCAATGCCTTATTATTGCCTGAAAAAAAAAAAAAAAGAAAAAAAGAACAAATTCTAATTGCTTTATTACTGTGGCTTTATACAACTCTAGAAATAAATGAAATCTGTTATCATAGTTTATTTAAATGATATAATAAAAATCTATAAACACATAAAGGGTTTGAAGAAAGTGAATGAAAATAAGTATTATTTATTTTATAGTGAAAAATAAGAATGTTCTAGGAAATGATCAGGTAGTTTCAAAGGCAATACTTCAAAGAAAATACTTTTCCATGCTTCACACTTCATAGTAAATAGTTATTTGCAGAGCACTTTGTCACAAAAGTTCAATAATAGGAATAAGTTCAAAGGTTATCTCTGTTTTTGGCTATTAAACATGACAGTGTGGAAGCAATTTCCATATTATAAAATTTGTACACCATTAATTCCAGAAAACTGAGTAAGTATTCCAAGGGGAGAATCACTCACATATATATTTTATGTTTTCTGGCTTTATTCCTTGCTCATCTGTTACTGAAGAATGTCACAGACAGGATATCCAGACAGACTTTTAATCTGGTCTGTATGATTAATTCTCATATTCTAGTATTTACATTTCCCACTCCCGCTTAACAAGTTAAGTGATCTAAGTCCACAAGCAGCTCACAAACGGTATTAATCTTAGTCACACAGTATACTGTTTTTGCTTTTGTCTTGGTTTTGTTTTGTTTTGTTTTGTTTGTTTTGTTTTAATGCATAAACCCATTTGAGGCCAATCTCTCAGACATTTTAGAGTGTACTGCTATATTAATATTAAAAACAGCATCTAATAAAACAGTGCAGATAAGATGTAGTATGAGTTGCCAACCATTAGTAATGATACCCCAACGCTACTGATCTATTACCGATAACTCTATTTTATTATAGAAATGATATTTTAACAGCAGCCTTAAATACTCTAATTTACAAACTCTAGTTGACAATAATCTAAGCTGTTAAGATACAGCATTTCAGAAACCGCTTTCCACAAGAATTAAAAGATTATGTTTTTTTTCTCTTGTCTTAAAAGTTATATTTACGTCCAATTTGTATTAAATTAATATCTTCAAGAATCTTCAATGGTATTTATGCAATTTGCATGACTTTTATAACCACTACTTGCCTTCCTTGGCAATTCTCCTTCTTTGCTAAAATGCAGATCAGGTTAGGATTAGTGGACTATTATGTGGTCAGTATAGTAATTCCTATATGCCAAATGAAAAATAATAGAGAGCCTAGAAGAAACATAATCATTCTGACCAGTTTATTATACTTAAAATGTTACAAGCACTAAAATGAGCCAGGTATTTTGAGTAACTGCACTTGACATACAGACAAGCAGGGATCATACAGTAATACAGTCTATTTTAACTCAGGTTGAAAAATATCAAACTTTTTAAAATGCATTTTTTTTTAAATTCAGTCAGCTCCATCTAATCACAGTGGCTTTTAAACACATGAAAATTTTAGTATAGAAAACTAATTAAGGTTATTACTCCAAATTGCACATACTATATCCTACATTTGATACTATGTATGTATCTTGTGTGTTACATTATTTTTATCTAATATATATTATATTATTTATCTAGTATACTACTATTATCTAATATTTATTTTCTATATATAACTTTTTATTTTAAAGCCCACCACATGATGCAGTTAATACTTGCACTTGTACAGAAGAATAAAATCTAATTAGAAACAGTTAGAGCAATGACACATTCAGTTAACTACTAGCAGTTATGACATTAAATCAATCAGAAAATATATCTGAAATTGTTTTTAGACTGGGAAATAGCACGGTGAATTCAAACAATACTGATTCATAATATATATATTTTTAAAGTACTCATTATACTTGCATATGCTGAAGCTTAAATGCATAAATATGGGATTTCAGGTGAACAAAATATCCTTGATGAGGGAAAGAAAAGATTTCATTAAGTCATCTTTCCATTGCTTCTGACTTTGAGTTAGATTAAAAGATACATAAAAGTTCTGTCTTTCATATATGTATGGTTCTTTCATGTATGTATGCTTCCTTTATGTATGAAAAAACAAAACAAAACAAAACTTGTTATATACTTTTCAGCATTTCATAAATCATAAGTGAAAATTAGTCTTACATGTGGGTCCCATGCACCTTAACTCCTACTTATATAGTATATCTTGTGTAAATTTAATTACTTGTGAAAAGAGGTTTTCATTTCCCCTCAGTTCCTGGTCAGTAGTACAAACTGGTCTGCGTTTGCTTAGCATAGATAAGAGAACACATCAAATATTTCCATTTTATTATTACAGATGATCAAGGACTTATATTTTCTTCTGTGTGAAGTCATTCTGCAGAGTTTGTCACTGTTTGGGTCAGAGAAAAATTCATGGATGGATAACATAGAAAAGAGACTTAAAACAGAAAAGGGTACCTAGTTAGAAACAACCACATAACCATGGCTCATTTTTATCACTTTGGAAATGATTTGAAATCATATCACTGCTGTGAGTTCTGAAAACAAAGAAGCCACCATATGGCTGCATGAAATTGTAAACACTGATTTATGGCACTCACCCTAGGCATTGGCATATTCAAAAAAATAAAGAAGGAAAATAAAAACACTTTAGTCCACCAATGGGCATACCATGGCTTAATGGATATTGTTAAAAACTGTACATTTTCCTCATTTTCAATATTGTCCTCGAAAAGGCTTTCTCTTCACTAAAGAAAGAATATATGATCCCTTATTTTGGCATAACTACCATGTTTGCAGCGCACAGTGTTGTTTCATGAATGTTTACGCCTTTCAATTCTACACTATTCAAATCTGACATGTTTTATTGGTCAGGATGAACTCAGTCATATTCTTTAGAAGTTACTATTTATGAAATTGTAATACATTTGAGAAATGTCTCCATTTGACATTCAAAAATACCATTTCTTCTGATAAAATCTCCAGTGTCCATTTCTTCCATCAATGTGGTAATAGAGTAAAATATTTTTGCACAAATATATCTTGGTTTCATGTTGTTTTTACAGATCCTTATCTGTGCAAGATCAAAAGTAAATGTGTGCTTCCTTTGTAACTAAACAAGATCAAATGAGATTAATTTTTTCCCTTTCTTGTTTAGTGTAACAGCATCATCAGATGCTAATAGTGACCATAAGAGGTCATTATCCTATGCCCTGGATAGGGGTATAGCTCTGTGACATCTTATTCAAATCAAGATATATTTTAAACTACAATTTTTAACTGGGTAACAGTAAAGCTTTTCAATCTGTGCTCCACCAGCATGATTTCTCTCTTCATTTCAACAATTCAACAATGTTTATGTGTTTTTGAACTACTGTTTTTAATTCTGCTTGTTTCTGTGTTCTCTCAAAAACTCTGGACAGCAGTCATTTTCCATGTGAAGGGTACATCATACACAGATTGTGCCTGGAGAAGTATACTTCAATAATTCTTCCCATGAAGCTTTGCACTTTTAGGTGAAGATCTAGGCAAATCAGTTACACATAAACTGATGGGTTTCCACTCTCACAAAACAACAACAACAAAAACATACAACTGTAGAATAAGTAGAAATGACAACTTGTTGTTTATATGTCATCAACATGACAGAGGAGAAAATATGCTTAATTGCACAGATCTCAACCAGCTGTGCACAGATAAAAATCATATTTAGAGTAAACCATGTCAGTAATTCCTTATACTTTTTTTCAAAAAAAAAGCTATAATATGACCAGGCTGTATATGAAAGAAATGCAGAATAAGAACTTGCATATCTGGTTGTGGAGCTGAACAACTTTTAAGCAGAGTTAGGAAACAGATTTTAAGTAGTATTTGCTCTTCACTTCCCTTCCTCTTCTTTTCTTGAAGTGCATGGCTAATAGTCTGCTCTGGCATTAAGGATAAAGCAAAAGATAAAAATTCTTGGCCATGAATGATATCATTATCAAAGACTAATGAGAAGATTTGTTGGTCACAAAGGTAATTTTTCTTTAAAGGCATAATAAACTGTTCCAGATATCCTGTTAAGGTTAGTACTGGTGGCTCATTTTTTTAAGCAAAATCAAGTAATAAAGGAAGCAAGTAAGATTATTTATTGGACTGTAACACCAGAGACAGTGTTGCAAATTAATCACAAGGGAAACCTAATTTTCCCAAGGGCTTCACTGAAAAGTTAGCATCCTTTGGTATTTGTTAAGTTCGGAGAACTTGGTGCAGAAATCTCATTAGAATCCATATAATGAACCTTATATGACTGCATTTTCATTTACTGTCACTCAAAAGATTACTGTCAAACAAAGGTATAATCTCACAGTATTTCCAGTATAATCAGAAATGGGAGAAGACTGAAACAGAACCTTATTTTTGAGATTAGTCTAAATCTCTCAAACTCATTTATGTGCTCATGAAGCTAAAGTTCATGCTCAGAAGGGAGACTGCATCTACCTGCTACATTTGTGAGCAGATGAAATTTCTTTCTAGACACTCTCTGAACAAATCTAACGCAGTAAGACTGCACAATATCTGTCAATGTGACTGTACTAATAGGGCTGGTGACAGACAAATTATATTAGGTTACTCTGAGTACTGTGCCTGTGCTGCTGGCTTAGGTCCTTTTCTGGTAACTCAGAACATGAGTTCAGCAAATATGTCTCTGCACAAAATATAAGGAGCAAGAATAACTTAGTTCTTTCTTAAAGATGATGAAACTTGATATCACCATATTTTTTAAAATGATTCTTTGGCTGTGTTTAGATACTTCTGAAAATTTTACACTTAATAATGAATGTCCTTTGCTGCAGTCCATATTTACTTTGCTTACCACATATTTAAGATAGTAGATATGCATTACTGCCCACGATGATGTCGATAATGACCCCTACAAGACCGGTTTAGTGACAAGCTATTCTCTGAGTAAAGGAGTGTTCTTGATGAGGACCTTTCACCGGCCACTTTCCAGATGGTAGCTGTAATGGAGATGGTAACACAGAGCTATACTGGTACTCTCTATAGTTGTATATACCTCTTGAGACCTATACTGAATTTATAAGAACAAGGACAAGGGTTTCACAATTAAAGCAGCTATGAAATCTCTAAGGTGCTTATCAAGATGAGTGTATTGAGGTTAAGCATCTCACCCTGGATTTGTGAATAAATTTTAAGAGTAACAGATGCTTGTTCGAATAAGCCAAAACTCTGAATCTCTAACAACAGTATGATGAATAAACAGCAATCCTTTGACTGAACATCTTATTTCATAAAGTGGACAGTTGGAAATGGAGAAGGAAACAACAAAATGAAATGATGACAAGTGAGAAAAAAGCCGATTCCAGTTGTGACTAATAAACTTAGAAAGCATTCAGTTTTGTGAACATGAGTTTCATAGCTATACCTTAATTTGCTCACATTTACCCAATGCTGTAGTGCTGTTTCCTCAGATGAAAAGATCATTTCTGAGTATACATGTCATTCTTCCCCATATTTCACCAATTACTGACATTCTTGACACTGAAGACCCTCTATAGATGTTGCCAGATAGATGAATTTTTAAGGCTTCAAGGAAATCTACAGTATCTCCAGAGGAAGCTTTTAACAGCTGTTTGCTGCTTCTCTGTATCTAATAATGGATCTGTTCAAGTTTGACTAAAAGTTTTTTTTGAAGAAAACATGTAATGCAACAATGCTGCTATCAACAATAATCTATACTGTGCATATCCTGCAGAAAAAAAAATGCATTTTCTAATGCAAATCAGTCTAAATGAGATCTAATTTTTCACATTGTTTACTTATTTAACCATTTAACAGTATCTTTGTAAATAATATGACCTAAACTAACATTCTCGTGATTTACACAAACCTAGATTGCAGTCCTGCCAATTCCTATGTCTGCGTATATAATTTTGTTTCCTTGAATGACAAAGGTCTTATGCCTGATGGTATGATGATGATGGTTCTCACCTTCAATACTGAGCCAGGACTCAAGGCTATTAATCAAAACAGCATGACTGCAAGAGACTCACAAAATCTTTCAAAGACAGCCACTATTCATGATGACTTTACAAGATTTGGATTTCAAACAGGCACAGGGGAGGTATTTGAAGGAGGATAAATTGCATTAGTGAATCACTCTGCTTTTTTTGTGCTTTTTAACATTTGATTCTATATCTAAATTTAAGTTAATTAGCTGAATCCATGGACCTGGCACGTATTTGAACTCAAGTCCTTATAAAGCAAAGTTCTTTCTTATACAACAGAAATGAAGATTAACAATTTTCCTGCCATATTCTATCCACCTCAGCTGATAGGCTTACGAGTCATTTAGTGTTCAGAAAATGTTTTTTTGTTGTTGTTGTTACAGAAAGTCAATGCCACTTGGTGGAATTCATCCTGAGAGAAAGGCAATCCATACAACAAGTATACATTTAAGGCTTCAGGACTAAAACTTAATGACATTGAAATCTATGACAAAACTCCCAATACCTTAAGTTTACCATATAGAAGAGCACACTAGCACATCCTCCAAGGGCACTAGGGAGCAGGAGGAGTAGGCTGCTTCCCAAGAGAAGGCAAGCTGGGTGCCAAGGCTGACAACAGGACAGTGGCACCTCAGGACAGTGGACAAGCGCACAGTCTCACAGTACCCAGGCTAAGAGAACAGAGCAGGTCCAGTGATAGTAACAAGGGTCTGCTTCAGTTCAAACTACCAGATGAGTGTATAGTTAAAAGTCCAAGGGTCAGTTTTCCAGGTCTGCAAGGTACATGATCAGGAACAGCCATAACCACAGCATAGTGGATCTCAAGCAGAGATCTAGGCTGATGGCCTAAACTTAAAAATACCTTCTCAGCAAAGAGCAGCAAGCCTTCACTTCTCACAGCGTTTTTCTCACATAGCTCTTTCTGTACATCTGCACCACAATATGGCCCTGAACGCAGGTGATGAAATCCCTGAGAGAGGGGAAATGAACTTACAAGGCTTCACAAAAGTATGACTCTGTTATCCCAACTCTGTAGTTGACAGACTGAATTCTAGGTCACAAATTTCCACTTTCATTAATTACTATCAATAAGTACTAACACATCTGCACTTAATATTTGTAGAAGCTACAAGCCTGATTGTCGTCTCCACCCGGCGACCTCACGTCGCCCCAGCCCAGCGACAACGACCTCACGCCCAGGCTAGGATCCCGTCCTAGGGGAGACAGCTTCCCTGCACGAATGTCGTGGCGGAAGTCTCCAAATTCTTGCTACGCCACAGCGCTTATATACCCGTACACCCGATACGCACACGCCCCGCGATGACCACCCCCCTTAGTCCCACTGTCTTATGGTCAGTGTCCACGGGGCAGGTTCGCCGTCCTGATTGGCTGCTGGTCCTGCTGGGTCAGACTCGGCCATATCCTGTTTCCAACCGTGACATCCTGTCCGGAGTCCTTCTCAACTCTGTACTGTTCCTCTAGTTGACTCCACACCTGATAGTTTTCCTGTGGACTATGTGTAAATCTGGAATAATTTTTTCATCCCTGAAGTGATTGTACTTCTGGAAAATCACAATAGTCATTGTAGATTACACACATTTTATAAAGTAACTTAGAAACAGTATTTTAAATTAAGGTAATATCCATACAGCACAAACTACACAGGCATTTAATTCTCAACATGGAGAGCCTCCATTAACCAAACAGGGCTCATTTAGTAATTAGAACTTTTGTAGTAAATTCTAACATTACCTCAGAAGAACTAAACAACCATACAAAAGCGGATAACAGTAGAAGTAAGTAATCTAACATTCAGGTATATTCTTACACAGAATAGATATCCACTTATTAGGGTAAAAATTAAAATATAGGCCATTCCAAAATAGCCTTCCAAAAAGAGTTTAAAAATTGTACTTAAACAAGAAACTGCTTCTAAGTGAAGAACCAAGTCAAGAAAGGCTTAAATTGCTTGTTAAAATCATATGCTAGTCAGAAACTGTCAGCAGATTCATAAAATTAATATATTCTACCTGTAATTAAACACTGAATTGATTCTCATTTCCAGAGTTTCTCCCACTTTTGGGGAATAAATCTTTTTTTCCCCTCCTTAACATTCATGCTGTTATGATAAATGATGCTGCTTTTAGGTGTTTGCTTGCAGTTTTGTTCCTTTCTCTTAAACAAGACAAACAGAAGTTTATAAAGAAAATATCTTTGTATTCATTTTAGCACTGATGTTGTCTCAAAAATTTATAGCAGAATGATGCTTTCAGGAAGATAATGAAAAGTACCACAGAATTTTAAATCAGAGGTTAGGACCCCAACAGTCAGATAATTAACTATCATTCATCCTTGGGTAAGGAATTGCTTAGAAGCACTAAACTTTAACACTTCACTATCCTCACCTTACTAAAGTTAAATACCATTGCATACACACAAAATTAAAATCAATATTTTTGCATCAAAAACTATCAACATGATGCATCTGAAACTTTGCTTTAAGGGTACATTCTTCCAAGGAAAACAGTTTTTTGTAATAGTATTCCCATTCCCCATAATGTATCCCTCCCTGGAAATTAAAATGAGAGATGTTATGCTTGATTCATGAGAAATCTAAATGACTGATAATTGTGCCTTTTCATTTGAAAAATTTTCAAGTTTATCTTGACTTCTTAAAAAGAAATGGTAGGACAGCAGGTTTTGAATTGGAGGAGAAAGTACAGACAAGGACTGAAACCCCTGAGTGGGAAAACTAGAATATGAAGAGCTCAAAAATAAGGAAAGGAAAATGAAGCCTAGAAGTACAATAAAGATACTAGAAAAGACAATACAAAACCAAAGAAAAGCCTACGAAGAAGACAGGATGAGATTCAATATTAATTTTTCCATTATCACATGCCCCATTAGCACACAGCAGTGCGCTGCTGAAGGCTCTGTCCTTGAAACACACCCTTTTCGTTGACAGTTTTCTGGAGAGGAATGTATTTCTTATAGAACACAGAGAATGGTTTTAAGGCACTAAAAATGGTACATACATTGTACTACTGCTTCAAAATCCTGTAATGGTTCAATCCCTCTAGCCCTATGTAAAGAAAAAAAAAGAAAGAAAGAAAGAAAAAAAAAAAGAAAAGAAAAAGAAGACAGATCGGTGGATCTGTTAGGACTGTCTGTCAGAAAAAAATCTGTGTTGGGTTTCTAAATAGGATGAGTGCACTAAAATCAGGAAAAATTCAGGATGATGTAGTAAAAATTGAAAGCTGAGTAGGAGTGACAGCTTGGCTTTGAAGCTTTAACATTTTAACAATCTACATTATAGCAATCTTCATTAGCCATTAATGTTGCTTGCTTGGAGTTAGAACAGGATTGTAACTAGGACATGCCTGCACTGCACAAAGATCCCTCAGCAAGTGCTGACCCAGGCCGCTATGTCCACACACAGGGGCAGCTCTCGCACTGAAAACGAGTCCAATCCCAGTGAGTCATTTTCTTTGCAGTAAGCATAGGCTTTGGCACAGCAAGGCAATATAACCACAGATGAGGAAGTACATTGTGCCTGCGCGGGAGTCCTGGATTTGGGAGTGGTGACAGAATTCCTCAACAGCCATACATTTTGGTTGAGCAAGCTCCAGATAGAAATCTGGAAATAGTAGAAATACATACGAAGGACACTCTGCAAGAACTAACTCTGCTGTTTGTACACAGTATTACAGTTATTAACTTTTTTTAAGTACATGGCTTGCTGGGATTTTTTTTTTTTTTTTTTTTGTAGAGAAAATTGGGCATTTTCCATTGTTTAAAGTAGGGGGATCACTGCTACGTGTGCACACCTTCTGCTTTCACTTGCAGTGGACTACAGCAGCTCTGAAAAGACATTCTTGGAAGTTTTGTGGGAAGTATCTAATTATACTCAAAATTAAAACTCTAGGAAGTGTGAAATGGTGTAAGTACTTTTTCTTGTTTAGGCTGTACCATATCTACTAGCTCTCTGAGAAAAAAAAATATGTTCTGCCTCTTTTCAAAGAAGAGATGTACATGTAGAGTTTAAAAACATATTACACTAAGAATTTAAGAACTGAATGCTTTTCCTCATCTTTAGGACAAGCTGAAAAATCTCTGCTAAAAGACTGCCACAGGAATATGGATGTATTTTGTAATAGCTTTCTGCAAAACAACTACTTTGCTCAATGTACTTATTGGACAAAATATATTAGGCATTCCTGCAATCGTGTTGGTGGCAAAACAACACATCACTGAGCACATTAGGCCCAACTGTAAATCATTGCTGCATGAGTAACTAGTAAAAATAGTACACAGAAGAGCTCCTCTGCACCAGCTGTAGCTTTTTTCTTTCTGTGCATATTTTATTAATAAAATATAAATTCATGTAGTGTATTTACAAATTCGGCTACATAATAATTAGTAGCCTACAGATCCTATTTTTTTTACCAAATGAAAATCTTTGTTAAATACGAAGTTGAATGAAACAATTTGCACAACACATGAAAAAATAAAATAAAATCTAGTCTTTCAGGAAGCAGCAGATTTGACCTCTCTGCCAGGAACAAACCGTGGGACTTATCAATTTTTATCTGTAATTTACACTGGACTCTCTTTCTTTTATCATTTGCCAGTGCCAGAATATATTATAACGCCTTCAGAACCACTTGAATAAAACAAATATTACTTTCTTCTTAACCAGTAGTTCCTGTTCAAAACACATATTAAAGTATCAGGAAGCAAGAGGTCTGACAGCTTAAAATGTACCCACCGTTTTATGTTATGTTGGTCACAGAATTTACTGTATGCATAAATGCACAAATGACTGCCCAAAATACTGTACTACCTGTTTAGCCATCTGAAACTAATACAGTTATATATGTGTATTAAAAAGGAAATAGCTTCTAGTATGCTCAGTTGTCTGTTCTGAGATTTGCCACAGAAGAAAGCATCTTTCACTGATTGAAAACTAGCAAATGGATTTGCAAGTAGAATTTTTAAAATCCTTCATCAAATATATATGGATATTTTAAATGACATTCTATTTTGCCATATTTTTGTGAGATCCAGATCCTTTTAGAGATCATGAAACTAATACTTTGCCTTTACTTTGTTGGAAGGGCAGAATAAATGTCAAACAGCACTTTCAGTCCTCTGCATCTTTTGATTAGTCTTTAGGTATATAGACACTGGTATGTGTCAAGAAGTTAAAACAAAATAACTAGCTATCATTGTAACTATTATTTGGATAATCATTGCATTGCATCAGTACAACTGCCAGTTAGGTCTCAGGGATCTCTTTTAGAAACAGCAGAATAAGCCTATGCACCATTACGGACTCCTATCCTTGTCCTAGGCTCCTTCTGCAGAACTCTTCAAGGTAGTTTTTCTGTCTCTGCAGCCAGTACAGCGTTAGCTTCTCCTCACACTGTCTGTAGGGATGCCAGCTAGTACCAACTGGGATTATTTTCCTTCAGTACAAACTCAGATTGGAAGATAACTAAGTTAGACAGTTTGGCTCTCCATTGTGCAAAAATCCATGCTTGGCAACTTCAGGTTTTAAGTGGGCTACATTTGAAGCTTAGACAAAAAGGACCCAATTTCCTGTCAACTACTACCCAGCCATGAATTCATCTGAAATCTGTCATTTTACAACCTATTATTACTGACTGTCATTAATTAATGAGAGAATTTGGGATATGAGCCATATTAGAATAAAAAAATTTCTCCTAATGTTAGCTCATTATTAAATCAATTTACAGTGCTTTGCTTTTCAAGCAGTTTGGCTACTGTCAGTCAATATTCAACAAACGTCCAGTTCTCTGTAGCACTGTTTTAAAGACAGAGACTCTTTCTTTATTCTATACATTTCCTATTGCTTTCAGCTTTGTTAGGCATGGTGTATTAAATAACACACTTACGCCATGACCCTCAATACAGCACAGGCTTCGATCTAATTAATAGTAATAGGCAACTGCCAGGATGAGATAATTGAATCTAAATTTGGTAGAATCCCCAGATGGTCTTTGCAGCCTGCCATTGTTTCTGTAATGGACTGAGGCAGCATTGGGTCTCCTCAGCTCAGAAGTGCAGAGAGATTTTGAGTTTTGCAGCTTTCACTGTCAGAGGTGATTAGGTGCCAGTACAGCTGGAGAGGAGACAAACAGATTTTTTTCTGCAGATAAAAGTTAGAAAATACTGTGCAGCTGATATCTGCAACTGATTAAAATAATAGATGTAAGACTTCGTGGATTACCTTATTACTCATTTGGCTCTCAGCCGAACAATGAAATAGAGTTTTATAATGTTGGTTAGGAATTAATTTTTGTTTACTTTTTTTTTTTTTTTTATAATTACTCATCTTCTGGTTGGGTCTTCTAACCTGTGCTGGGAAAGAAAAGAAGAATAGTAAAACTTTACAATCTCCAATCAGTTAATACTCCAAAGAAATTTAGGCCTGTGTTTGGTCAGCCAGAATGGCTGAACAGGCAACAGCTGCTCATCTGTGTTGGGAGTCTCAGGACAGATTTAATTTTTTTTTTTTTTTTTCCTAATTGCTACTAGACCATCTACTGTGTCATCTCAGCAATGAAATTTTTCTCTTTCAGCAGCCCATAATGTAAAATTGTCTGTGAATAACAACTTTATATGTGTAATGAAATTATTATTTTTTTTTATGAAATTAAGGAAGCATTTATTTGTTTTATGAGGAATTCCTTTTCCCTGGTTTTAATAGGTATGGGAAGTTAGTAGAAAAGAATACAGGGAAAATATGGGGTTAACTTTGCTGTGCAACTTGTATAGGAGAATATCTATGAGCATGCCATCTATTTTTCCAGAGATACGATTGGTAATTAGAGATTACCTTTTCCTTTTTTTCCTTTTTTCAAATCCTTTTTCCCCCTTTTTTAAATCGTTTTTTTCCTTGTTTAAATCATTTTTTCCTTTCTTTAAATCCATTTTTTTCCTTTTTAAATTTATTTTCTCATTTTTTTCCTTGTTCTTTTTTTTTTCCCTTTTTTCCTTCTCCTCTCCTCTCCTCCCCTTAACTTACCTCACTTCTCACCTTAGTGCTCTGTTCCCCTCCTCTCTCCCTCTTCCCTCTCCCCTTCCATCTCTCCCTTCCACTTTTTGTTCCTCTTCTCTTTCTTTTCGCTCTGTGACTAGCACGTAAACACTGTAAATTTTCCTATTTATTCAGTATCTTTAAGAAACAAATAGGCTTTTTTATTTTTTAACGAAGCAAGCACCCACCTGAGATAAAATTACAACTAAATAACTTATAATTAAGACTTTCTTTTTAGAATAACAGAACATTATGATATCTGCAGTAAGTGAACTCGATCAAAACAAACTCACATAGTTGTAACAGGATGGAAAGATTAAGCACTGGTAGTAACTCACAGATAAGGTATGGAAGAAAGACAAGTTGTGAATGTTATGTCAAAAAATAATCTTTTATTCTGGAGGTAATAGAAATGGGTATGTTATTCACAAAGTTACTGGTGTGAATTATCTGCCACCCATTTTAGGAAACTATTTTTTCCAGATGCACCAATTTCATATATATAGATATTTAATGTAAACAAATACATCACCTCCTTTGTTTTTCTTTTCCAGAACCAAATAACTAAAAGACACCAAGAATATTGACAGCTGTTTCTAAGAATTCCTACTATTTTTCTGGAGTATATCATTTATAGTTGATTTTAAATGTTATTTTAGCTCACATTTCTGGAATAGAACTATTCAATGCTATTTACAAACTTAACATACAGGAATACTGAAAAACAAATAGTGCATTGTGTACTAATAGTTTTTGCTGAAAAGTTTTTATGTCCATATTTTGCAAATTTTGTAGTATCTATCGTGAATATATCACTGTCTAAACAATTTTGGTTCTTCAACTGTATAGTACCATTAAAGAGGAAGATATTGCTGTTATTAACCTGGAAGTCTGTGTGATTGTGCTTGGAAATACTTGCTTATATTCAATGGCTAATGAAACAAAAAGCTTGGAATAACAATGACACTGAAATGAAAGGAAATAAGGGTGTGTGACAGCACTTTCCAAAGCTACTTGTGATCTCTGACTATTTAAAAACTGAAGTTACCGGAGACAAAATCATCGTAATATGAATAAGTTTTATTTCAAGGATAAGGGATGACTTTAAAGTGAAAAAGAGTGTTCTTACTAATGAAAGTCCACTGTCGTACTCATCAAAAATCTGTCTTGGTGGTTTCCACACAGGCATGCGCATGGAATATGAAAGAAGGATAGAAATCATAGGATCCAGCTAAGCGGTTTTGAATGTAATGTCATTTTATTAGATCTTGTATGATATGAGAGACCTCTTCTTTCCCCTTTTGTCAGGAAAGAGAAAGAAAGAAAGAAAGAAAGAAAGAAAGAAAGAAAGAAAGAAAGAAAGAAAGAAAGAAAGAAAGAAAGAAAGAAAGAAAGAAAGAAAGAAAGAAAGGAAGAAAGGAAGAAAGGAAGAAAGGAAGAAAGGAAGAAAGAAAGAAAGAAAGAAAGAAAGAAAGATCTATTCACCATTTTTGATAGTATTATTTTTATTTTATATAAGAAATTCAGAGCTTGGTAGAGGGACAGAGAGAAAATTACTCCCACCCCTAGGGCATCAGGAGCTGATTTAGCTGTGGTGGAAGACAGGGCAACTACATTAAATACTTTATTTTGCACTTCATTTTTGAAGCACAGCCATGCTATAATATCTTTCTATACCAACATGTTCCTGTCAACACTCTCTCACTCAGGTTACCAGAGCAGGTGGGTGTATTGCCAATGTAGTCAGCTCTGAATCCCTTGAAACGCTTTATGCCCTCTGGAGAGGGGGACAATCTGTACTTTGATAATGTGATATTAACATTGCTGTAGTTACAAAAAGAGCTGCAGAAAATACTTTAATCTCCACAATGCCATGCCACATTTTATTTTGGGCAGTAGACACCATCTTATGCACCCCACTGTCACGGGTCTCCAGCTCCTCTTTGTGGATGACAACAGTGGCTGCAGCAGAAATAGTTAGTGGGTTTCCAGCATTTTGCCTTGGCACCCTTTCAGCTTGCCCCTCTGTGTAATACTGGAGGCAACCCAGAGGCTGTGTTCAGTGTTGAGTTTAATCAGGGACATGGTTTTTACCTTCCATGCACTTATTGCGCCTCCAGAGGGCCCAAATACTTAAGCTTCCTCCAGAAACTCTGTGAGGTCCTTGTGTGTAGTTGGTAACAAAAATATTCCTTTGAGATCTGTTTGTTCTTTGTAATTCTGCCTTTAAAAAAAAAAAATATCCAGAAGAGCAAGAATAAGAATATACTGCACATTAATGCCAGAAAAAGCAGTAGAAAAAAGTTACATTAAACAGCATATTTAATATATTTCATAGCCCAATAATTGCCATTTGGAGAACATTTGTATATTAAATACTTTTGCAATCATGAGTGGTATTTTGTACATTCATCAAATAAAGAAAGGAGCAAATTTCTCACATATATTCACAGCATAATTTCCAGTCACATTTACTCAGGGTTCTTTTGTTATTTTGTCCAGAAAGTACAAGACAAGGCTTATTTCTGACTTTCTTTTTCACACGTCACACTCTCTATGTATAGTTACTTTGGGTCTAGATTTCATCTGGTACTAATCCAGTATTGCTAATGTCATTAGTTTCTGTCATGTAATTTTATAGTCTGTTAAGAAACAGAATTGGAAATGAACATATGTGCAGAAACATTCAGAAATAGAAGGTTTTATCTCAGTTGAAAAGGTCAAATACTTGTAAATCTTTGTCAGAACTGAAGCAATGCAAATGCACTGCCGTGCCAGTGGTCCAGAAATGCAATGCATTTAATGACTCAATAAGGAGACCAAGGTTGTTCTTGAGCCTCAGCATTGAAAAAAGCTGTGGTAACTTGTAAAAATTATAGAATAAAAAATTATCCATAATCACAAATGTAACATATGATTCAGGCATCCTGAGTAGGAAATATGAGTAAAGCTACTTAGTGAGGAAAAATACACTCAGGCATCAACATATGGACTTGTACAAGGTAACATGGCAAAAAGATGCTGGAAAACCCGAAAAGGGGAAATTCTACTCTGACAATGGGCAATGACTATTCTCATCACACTTGCATTACTATTCATACTCCATGTGTGTAGTGATGGTGAATGTTCATCTGTTATTTTTTTCTTGGAGGTATTTTGAGATTTTTATTAGAGATGTTTCAAATGGGTGATAATCAATAATCAATACTCCATGTCTTTAATCTCCAAATAATTTTAATTTCTGCAAGTAATGCACAATACGATTAAGTGATTTGTCCAAGACAGAAATGGAAGGAAAGAATGTTAGAGCATGAACTCTTACCTCTCTTTTTTGTGCTTAGATCTGTAGGATACAAAAAAGCATGTGATAAAGAATTTCTCTTCACAAAATTAACATTGTTGACATGGTATATCATCATGATCAGTAGTTTCATACTCTATTTTATATTCCATTTTCATAAATGAACTGATAGAGATCATTTGAATGATACTTTTTAAATGGCAAAGCATAACAATACATTTAGGTATCTTGTTTCATCTGGTTAGCAACTGACTGGAAGCTGATTGTTCCTCTTTTGGTTTACATTTAAATCGTACAATTGTTGTTAATCCAAATCTTTGCTATGTTTTCTATAGTATGATTTATACCTCTCTCTGAAATATCTGGCATTGGCCTGCGTCAAAAATCAGCCAGACAAGACAACTTCCATCCCACAGTTCACTGACTACATCTTGCGTAGCCACATGCCACAAGTTGAAATTTTCTTCACCTTTACACACAGTGCAAAGGTTGCAAAAAGGTTGTAAAGATCTAGCCCATGTCTTGGGAAGCAGTGATCCTCAGTAGCATTCTACCAGTATCCTAGCCATTTTAGTGTAGTGAATTTGGGATGATTATACTGACAACACACAAGAGAATAACTACCAAATCTGAGAAAAGATATTAACTGAACTGGATTTCATTGAAAAGACAGTTAGTGCATGGAGAAGTACTGAGAAAGGAAACACTCCCTTTCTGCACTTGTAGACAATTTCAGGTTTGGAAGCATGAGAACTATTACATTGTTCTTCTTTTTCTGTTTCTTTTATTCTTCTGAACAATCAGACACCTGTTCATCACATGTCATTTTGTTCTAAGCTACCGCTACACAAAGATCTGACAAGGTTTTACAGTATAGGAACTGCCCACTCAGGTGGTGACTGCTCTTGGAGACAGACTGAACCAGATGCCCGAACTCCTTAAGCACTGCTCTGATTTGTTTTTATATTTGCTACGCTGCTGAAGTTGACACTTCCAGAACTTCAGAATTTCCAGCACTGGAGCTTCCGCAGTCTCAGCAATAACACTCTCCCTTACACCAATGGCAGATAAAGTGGATCTGCCATTACATTTAGAAGTCTTTTGATAATCAAACAATCATCTTTCGGGATGAACACCGTTTTAAAACTCAGTCACAGAAATGATTCCTAAAATATTATTTTGAGATAATATAACAGAATTCTTGTCACTGAATATAACTAAGATGACTTTCATTGTAGTAACAAATCAACTGTATCAGACAAAAAACTCTAGAAGGAGAGCGAAAAGATTCCTGTCAGTTAAGTTTCACATCCAAGTTTTCATCTTTTAACAGCATCCAGTTTAAAACAGAATGTTTATGGTTTTGTTATATTAGTGCTCAGGCCTCTGAAATGGACAGTTATCCTCATATGAAACAATTCTGCTGTTAGAACATTCATCTAGGAATTAGAGACTTCAAGCCCCTCAGTTACTGTGAATTCCAAACTACACTCAGACCTGCTCCCGACTCCAGACTTTTTTTTTTTACATTACACATTCAACATCTGCTACATTAAATGCAATCCAGTAATCATGAGAGAAAATGATTTCCATAATTACTGGTTATTTTCCTTCTTATTTTGCCTGTTGCAGAATTAACCTCACAGTCTAGAAATCACCTGGCTGTTTTTCTTTAAACACAGTTTTTAAGGCCCATGTACTCAAGAAATTGTAGACACTTACACTCCTGCCATTTCACTAAGTATTAAGTATTTAGCCCATTTTGGCAGAGGTGCCATGTTTCTAGCGCACAAATTTAAAAATATCAACCTTTGCCTTTCCTTAGCTTTATGCAATGCCCTTGACAACAGAAATATCACTTGTCTTATAACTTACACCTTCTTGAACAGTTTGGCTTCTATTTTAATGCTTCTCTGATTGATAGAATATTAATAATGGTTAATGTTCAAATGATGTGATCCACCAGCTGCAAACAGGTAATATTGTTTAAATAATAAACCAATTGAAGTTAATTGAACTGTAGAAGTAATGGAATATATTTGTGCAACAGTAGCTCCATTTATATTTTATTCCTATGGTAAATTCACTTCCTCCATTTTCATTCCTTTGCTCTCCAAAATAATTGCTTTTGCCTCTAAAAAAAACACATCCAAAATAATTGCCAGTAAAGACCTTTGCCTTTAATAAACCACATGAAGAAAAACCTTATACATAACTCAAAACTATTAATTAATAATAATATTTATAGAGGCTGCAGATGAAGGAGTTCTGCATCAGAAAAACTCATTTTCTAGATGGAAATGACTTTGCCTCCAACAGGACCATTGACTTAATCAGGAAGTGCTTGCATAAGGAAAAGTTTCAGGGAAAGTAAAAGATCAGACCCAAACCTTAAATGCACCTCCCTTCAGATGCAAGTATGGAAATAAAAAGGTGATAGGGACTATAAGAGCTCGCTACAATTTAAACATTGCTGCTTTTGTAGTTATGTATTTGCTCCAAAACAGAAGTAAATTTAACTTATCCCACTGTACTAGCATATTCTTGTTAAGTTCAGGATAACTGAACTCAAAAGAGTATAGCGCAGCTATCAACGCTGAGTGTTGCTTGGCAGCACTACCTTGGGCACGAGGGCAGACTGAAGGGGTCGACCCCTTACTAGGAAGGCTTGCAGCTATTCCCACTAATGGCTTTTAAGACACATGCATACAATTTTCAGTATGATCACCTTCTGCAAACCATGCAGAAGGGTTATCTTACACCAGCTATTGGAGGTGCAGTAGTCTGCACAGGCTGTGGATTTGATTTACCTAAACAGTACCTACTAGTATTAATTCATGTTTGAATATTCTTAGCCTCCCACTCAGCAATCAGTTTCTAAACATCTCATTTTGAAAATTATTTTGCAGAGGAGAAGACTTATTACTGGCTGAGGAATTCAAGAATCCCATGGAGTTGAACAGTCTTCTACATCAGATCAAGAAATCTCATCTCATAAACCCACAGTAGCCATATCCTGAATTTACAGAGTATACAGTACACCAGATTCTGAAGCTCAGGACAGCATGTAGCAAATTGTTCTGTATGCTTAATCAGGTACAGTTCCACCTTTGCTTAACCAGAGTAAAAATTCAGGCTTGTTTGGGATTACTCTGGAACACAAAGTCTTTCACATTACATCTTTAATCAGAGCAGAATTTGTTTTCAATTTTTTTGGAATATATCAAAACAGTCAATTGCAACATTGCCAATGCTATCACTGAATTCAGCACAATAGTGCTTGAAAATGTAGAAAATATACATATGATTTCTGCTTTCATGAATATTTCTTAATTCCCATACTCCAGACATAGATTACACCTACATCAAAAAATCTTAGCTCCACAGAAAAGGGAAGGAGGCAGATGTCCTATTACTGAGCCATTAAGTGTAAATAATAAATACCATCTCCAGTGTATGACATTCTTTTGATGGGTGTTTTTGATGCAGAAGTGCTGATGCCAAAGGTGCTTTCAACTCAAAAGATGAAATAGGATAGCAGGATACTGTGCACAAGATACGTCTGTAGACAGTTGAATTGCACATTGACAAAAAAAGAAATAATTGCATTTTGAATGGACAGGAAAGGTCACTTCTCATCACTGATATGTGTTCTCCAAGTAATGATCTCAGTTTTTGTTGAGAACTCATTGACAGAAAGGAGTGCAATTTTCTGTGCTCCTGAACAAAGTCCTATTTCTCTATAATGTACGGATTACAAAGTTCAGTTCCGACAAGCGTTAAGTAACAGAGCTAGAGATAGTCTAATACCCCATTTACATACATTATAGACCTAAGTTAATGGAATTAGATAAGAAAAAGACCCTGTTCTCCAGTTTGATTATTAAGTTGATATCTCTTCCATGAATGTAGCTGAATTATGCTAAACAAACGCAGTGCACAAAAAGGGTGAAGTGTAATGAACAAAATACTATCACACTAGTGTGTAGTCCAACATTGCAGTGTCAGCTAGGCTTTGTACAGAGCTGGGTATCTCAAATCTCAAAAGGATATATCAAATTTAGGGTCATTAGAGAAGGACAATATGGAAATACAGGAATATGGAAAATCTTTCTTATAAGAAAAAAAAAGGATAATATATTTTCTGTATAATGGACAAACTACAAGGAGGATCTAAGAACAGAATGGTTTACGGAAGTTATATAGCTTATATATTATATAGTTACATATTATATAATTATATGCAGATTCTCTCTTCTTGCTGTCTCAGAACACCAGAGTAACAGGTATTCAGTAAAAACACAGTAACAAGGTGAAAGTATTGTATATAATGTGTAATTTATACTGTATGACTGCTACAGAAAATAAGCAGTGCCATCAACTGAATAAATTTTTAGAAAGAAATGGCTATACTTGTGGGGAATGAGGTATTTACGTTGCTGTTTACTAATCATATTAAAATTTGTGCTTATCAATTTAAATTCATGAACTAACTAGTAGTTAGACATTAAAAAAAGAAAAACAAAAACATCCAACTAGGACATGCCCCAACAATCTTGTCTCACATCTATGTTATCACACACCAATGGAATTTTTCACACCAGTATGCTTGGGATTCTACTCTCATCCTCTAAATACATTGTTCTGTTCACTGTTGAAAGTTTTACTTCTCTGGAGCAAAGACACCAAATTAGATGACATCAAGCATCATCCACTGTAATAAATCCTATACTCAAAGTAACTATGAAAAATACTTACTGCTGGAAATTGCAGTACAAATATCATGAAATAATATGTTCCACTAAGTCTAGGATACTGCAGAATTTCAATGAGACCCCCAGAATACAACTCTGAGAAAAGCCCAGGTAGGCCAACTGTCTTCCAAACTATAATGTTGGAAGCCAATTTCAGCCTTCACAAGACAAAAATTACTGTTGACGGAAGTTGTTTCTTCTCCTGCCAACAGGTGTTCTTTTCATCCATCCCTGCACTGAAAGAGTGACTGAACATTATACATCTGTCCGAAACTTAGACTGAAACTTAGAATTGCCCACCCTGCTGTTGATGAACTTCTACATTTCTCTTGGAATGAAAAGCACACAATCCAAGAAAAAGAATGTCTTTTAAGTTTGTTACTATTACAATTAGGAGGAAAAAATAGTTTATTGGAGAAAGGAAAACCAAAGAGCTTTTTTTTAGCCTCAGTCATAGTTTGTGTCTTGGAAATCTGACACCTCTTTTGGCGGTGTAGAATTGATGGTGGGAATTTCAAAAATGTTCACCATCAGCATAGCACTGCTGACTTATACAATGGAAATTTAACCATCTGGACTCCAAAATGTTGAAACATTTTATTTCAAGTGAAAGCACAAATATTTTGACATTCTAAAGTCACTTATTTTTACTGTTTTCTTTACTCTTTTTGCTGCTTCCCTTTAAGGACGGTGTAGTCAGAGGATTTATCGGGTAGAGCTTTGTTTATTGTTTGTAAACTAATTTTGGTAAGGTTTTATTATTCACTGCTCCTTTTTGTCACAAATACCTCCTCATCAAATCTGAAGGGAAATGCTATTCTTCTAGAAGTTATGCAAAAAGTAACAAATAGAAGCAATCCATGCATACACCTTTCACACACACACAAAAAAAAGGTGTTCGCAAACACCTTTTTCCTCCATATGCAGTGTAATTCTCAGGTGCCCCATTATCTTCCTGGCTAGTAGGGGACATACAGAGAGTAGATGTTTATATTCATCCATGGTAAACTGATGACAATATCACTGTTTTCTTCCCATAATGGATTTGCTAGCTTTGTATGGCTTCTAAACTGTTAAAGGCAGAAATAATATCTTTGGGTATATTTGCAGAATATCTAGAGAAATGAACAGCTATATAATAAAATATGATAAATTAACTTTCAATAATATTACTCAGAATGTATTTAGCATTCTTGGAAAACAGATCTGAAATTGTTTTGGCATGCAAGAGAAGCCTTACAATCATTTTATACATGGGTTATCTAAGGTAAAAAGAGAATGAACAACAGCAATGCTAGATCTCCCAGAGATCTTCCCTGATTCTCTGTCCCCCAACCTACACGTGAAAAAAAGCTTTAAAAAATGAAATCTGCTTTTCTCCATTTTTCATGTTTCAAAGTTGTTTAGTTCACCTTCAATTAGAACATACATTGCATGCCTATGAGCAGACCTGCGCTCAACACAGAATCTATAATAATGCATCCTTCACTGCAAGATGGCCTGGAAATCTTAGACCATCTGGTTTCACAATACACTTGTAGCTGATTATCTGCTTAAGAATTAATTAGGAACACATGTTAACTGTTGCAATATCAGAATTGTTGACATTTGTTTTATATGTCTTTTGGAAAGCAATCATTGTCTGAAACAGATTCCAAAATAGGATGAAGTAATGAAATAAGAGGCCACCTTCATTGGGATTAAGATGTATTCTCCTTGTCTGAGAATGATCCTTAAAAGCACCACATTGTAGTTTTCAGTGCTTAGGTGTCAAAAATATGGCATTCATGTAGCGCTTTCCCTTACCAGTTGCATCTCTCCTCAACATGAGAAAGACAATGTACCTAACTGTACCTGACACCATAGATAAGGAAGAAAAACAAAATAGCACAATGTAAACTAGAAAACCCAGTGAGACTCAGCTGCAAACAGATCAGTAAAATATATTTTTATTTTCTCAGTGCAGTTAGATCTCTTTTCACTTTTCCACATAGAATAAATTCTTGCAGTATTTATAGTTATATAATTGCCCTTAGAAATACAACAAACATGGAATTTTCTAAAAATGACATCTAATTAAAAGTTAGTTGTTCTTTCCTACCATACTTTGACTCTTTAAAGCAATGACTGGGTGGAGCTTGTGTGAGTACAAACAATAAATTATTGGGACAAAGTGGATGATTGGACTTCAGCAGAACTACAGTAATTGACCACTTTTAGTGGTCACACTAGGCACACTAGTGACACACTAGGCACTGTGTAAATGGGAAATGAAACGCCCGAACTTAGACTATCATTAGATTGTTATTTTTTGTTAATCTTCACAAAAATGTATCTCAGTTGGACTGAAGTATTTTTTGAAACCGGTAGAAAAAGCAAATGTTTAAACTATCTCTTCTCCTACATTTCTTGCTAATCTGCAAATAGATTCAGCCATCTGATAACATTTGTGCATTCTGGGGTGAGAAACATTAAACATTACGACTCATGCCCAAAACTTTGGCTACTTTTGACACGTATTAGGAAGAATAATGCTAGCATTTTATTGAAGCCTTATGTAGAAGATAACACAAAACACAGGACAATGGAGAAACAATTTTTTTTTGGGGGGGGGGTTCATCCTACATTATGGTTCCAACTTAAGCAGTATTTATAGCCCCAATCAATAAACCTAGTCTGCAAAGAAATTTTCAACCAGTATATTTTATAGTCAAGGACAGGAGACAGCTCATAATAATATACACATATGTAAATATACATACACAAATTTATATTTACTTATGAATTCAATATGGATTTATACATTTAAATCAGCTACATTAGCTGATCAGCTATAGGATTTATATCAGCCTCAGCTAAATCAGCTACATGAGTTTAAACATGCTTAACTTCCCTACTCAAACAAGAATAATTACAGCATCATGAAACATTTTATCAATCCCTTCATAGTGCCTAGTCTTTGTATACTAATAGGAAGTTGTCACACTTTCTTAGCTATGTTACTATAGTTAAAGCTACAGTTTTACAGACCTCAGCTGTGATGCATAGGATGCCTTAAACTGCCAAAATCTACATTAATTAAGTTTATAAGGTAAGGAATAAATTCTGATATGATCACATATCATACATGCTTACAAACATGCAAATGACTAAACATGATGTAGACAGATGGAGATACAGATATATCCGCCAAGGACCTACAGGAACACCTGCATTAATAGCCTTGCCATCAGGAAAAAAGAAAATCACTTAAGCAAGTCTGACATATTATAGTCTTACACAATAGTTGGTATAAAAGAGATTTGCCATTTTAAATGGGTCTATGAATGACCATTCGTAGTGTCTTTTTCCTGATATATCAAACCAATTAGCTATGTTCTCTCTGGCAAGAAAAATAATACTGTCATGTCAAGGATTCCATTTAGAAGAGTTCCTCTATCTGATTTGTCATAACACAGCATTAATGTTTTCCCTGGAAAAGCTAGAGAGAGAGAAAGAAAAAAAAGTGATCAAGTTATACTTAAATCCTCATAAGTGCAAGTCCATTATTGTAAAATTATATTTCCCTTTCACTGTCTTCCATCAAGTTGAGTGTATTTTAATCTGCAGTGTAGATGAAGGCACTTCTTTCCTTTTAACTGCTATTACCCAGTTTATGATCATGATTATTGTTGGAAGATGCTATAATTATAAAGATTAATTAGTAGTCAGAGCAAGAGAAGCACATATCTTACATTAGCAATGTGTCAGATTCCAAGACTGAAGCTTTCAAATACAGAAATGAGATTAGAAAATCACAGTGTTTGATAGGTCAGGCAAGAATATGAAAATGTATTTTTTTTTTTGTCACTAGGAATCTTTTGTGCCAATGTCTAAGAATGGTAATAAGTCATTCCTCTTCATCAGAACATCTTTCTTAAGTTTGTAAAAACTCTTTAAGTGCTAATTAGGTAAGAACCCATGAAAAATCATGAGGAACAATTAACACTCATTGTCATGGCTAAGGAAAAATAAAGGAATGAAACATATTTGGCAGCATGGAGACTTTTGCTGAGGTGTTTTACATGAAATAAGTATGCATCAAAGTAATTTACTGCAAAAGAACTCAAAAATCCCTAAGTATGGTTTTCCCTTTGTATAAATTAATCCTTATTCAAGCAGAGACCAGAAGTTCTTATGAAGAATAGCTGAAGATGTATTACATTGTATGTCATTATTATTAGAAACAAAAATCTCCTGAGTAAGCTCAAACTCTTGGCAATATTATACAAATATAATTTACTATGTGGGCTTGTCACAATTCTCATGCCAGTGATCCCTAATAACATTTATCTGTTTATATTTTCTCTTCCCATTAACTTCCATTTTCTTTGCTACTTAGTGGGCTGATATTCTCTCTTAAATAAATTAAATAACATTTCAAATAACTAGCATTATTAAAAAGAAACTACAGAATGTTTAATTCTGAATACTGTACTGTGTTGGAAGTTGTTCTGTATTATCAAGAAATGCATTTACACTTTCTGTGTGTTGTGCAGAACCATATATCACATAAAGCACCCATTAGGATTTTATAGCTTTCATCTGCAGGGTTCTTGCCAGCCTGAGGTTTCCAGAATTCTTTCTTCAAGTTCCTATGTCTTCTAAATGTAATCAAGCCAGACGAATTAATTAACATCTATAGGAATTTCATGTCTTCTACAGTTTTCCTATGAAACTACTGAAGTGTTGATAGTGTTTGAAACCTCCCATCAGTTAAGCAAACAGAAGTCCAAAGGACAGATGAAAGCTGTCTTCATTTTATAATCATTTCCCAGGGGTTCAAGCCATACTCACTTCAAAGTACCAGAACTGTAAATCACTCATTCCCTAAACTATCTCACAAGCAGACCAAGCAATCTCCTCCATGAAGAATGGTACACATCTACTTAAGATCAAGTATGTATGTGGGGGTTGATCAAAATTTTACAATTTCTGTTTCCTGAGAAGATCAAATAAAAAGCTCAATTTCAATGTGAAATACAGGAATTTAAAGCAGCTAATCAAAACCAAACATAATTCTTCCCCAAGCCCCATCATCACAAATTTAATTTACAATGAAGCAGAGCCTGAAGCCAACTGTAGCTTTTATCTACCTCTCTCTCCTCAAAGGCTAGGTTTGACAGTGACAGCTAACTGTCATTGCATCAAAATCCTCAGAGTTCTCAAATGAGATGAATATCCCTGATAAAAGCACCTATGAAGACAATTGTAAATTTGTTAATCTTCAAAGGGGCCAGGGAGAATGTGAGCAATGGAGTGTAGCCTCACTCACTGTCCCCTCCCCAAATCTTTTTAATGATGAGAAAACAAATAATAATAATAATAGATTTCTTGCTAAGCAGTTATCTTCCTTAACTGTTAACTTGCAGGACCAGATAGATTAACTGTTCAGAAAATACATTTTTAATTTATGATATTTTCTGTTATGAAGACAAGAAATTTGCATCAGAAAAAGACAACAGTTGGGTCAGCAAACTAGAGAAAGGTGTCAAGTCACATCATTTTAGAACAGCTAATGCATTCTAAAAAAAAATAAATAGTACTCTTTCTTTTATTATATTTCGGTACAACCCAAAACATAGATTCCGATGCTTAGATTAAGAGTAAGTTCAGTACTTTAGGCTGTTGTAGTGTTGTAGCTTCCAGATGACACTTATTCTACTTATGCTAAGAGAATTTTTACTTAGCTTGAGAATACACTCCAAAATTATGAGTTCTTGATTTCATATAATAGCCTAAACATTGGAGGACTGAATTTTCCTAGACTAGAAAAAAAGACTTGTTGAAACAAACCCAAACTACTACAGGAACTTCCTGCCCCAGGTTTTCAATAATAATTGCTTGTCACCATGATGGGATTTGAATAAAGCTGTACTATATCTATCCGGTTTTACCATTCTCAGGAGGAATTAACTTCTGGGTTCATTTTGTGAGTTTATATGGAAGAAATATGTTTGAATGGATACAGAAAGTTGTCAATCATTTAAGTTTTGACAAAGCAAAAGGTTCAAATTACATTGTGTATTTGTGTGTATTAAATCATCAGTATTTTAGAGCTAGAAATAATCTGTGTAAGCTGTCAAGGTCCATTCTGAAGTTTAGACAAGAGATAACTGAAGAGAAGAACCACCTCTCCGGTATCGCTCAAGCTACTTCAGAATAAAATCCCAGATTTACCAGCTTCACCAGGAGCAATGTCCATTGGTACAGAAGATAGCACTATTTATTGCCAGATTGCACATATTATGGGTTGGTAACCTTGTGAATCTGATGCTGCCTATAAACTTGTCTGGGAATAAATATTACAAAGAGCATGATGCAGAAATAATTTTTTGCATGAAAATAGCAACTTTATGTCAGCAGCCTCAAGAAAAGTTTGTTTTATTGCTTCCCCCTTTTTAGATAAGTGAAACATCTGCTAACTAGCAGAACATGGATCAGATAGATACCCTATAGATAAGCAGATTTCAAGTTTATGAAGAAGGCTATACTAGATTGTCTAAAGACAAGTACTTGTAGCTGCTGATTCACTATGTTTGTTGCAGAATTACTTAGCAAATATTTTTTCTCCTACTTCTGCCTTACTGTGCAGAAGATCACCACTACACGTCAAGCCAATGAACAGGAATAAAGTCCAATGTTTTCACTTCTAAGATTTGTGTAAATAGACGCGATTGCCATTGAAACTGCAGAAAACAGTCATTTGTTGGACACGCATACTTGCTGGATCCTTTCTAGCCTGACAGAAAAAGCTAATGGGCATGAAGAATTATTTGTACTTTAGTCCCCTTCAGGGAAAGACAATTGAGTGTATTTAATTCAATAAATACTGTATAGATATAAATTGAGTGAAGTTTGTCAGCTAAACGGGCAAACTGTACCTTGAAGAACCTAACAAAGAGAAACTAAGTCAGATCCACTGAAATGTTCTCATCAGACTCCCTAAGTAAATGAATTGGATAGTTCATTTTATCTACAGCCTTCATTAAGAATTATGTGTTATTACATTGTGCACTACCAATAAAGCTGTCTATGTTACTGATCTAATGAATTCATTTCTTTTAAGCCTGTCACTTTTCTCTGTTCAGAAGGCATAGAGTTACAAATAAGGTGGGAGATCACCCCCATGCACTTTCCACTCTATCTGAAACACTAATCTGTTTTGCTTCTATATTGACCTATTCTAGTCACAACTACCAAAAAAAACCAAACCTTATCTGAGGTCATGAACAAAACATGTGAAGGTTTAGAAACTTCCCAAGCCCTTGTGATTTCATTGTACCACAATAGAATGATCACCTGTTATAAACTGAAATCAAATTCAGACTTCCTCTACAGAAGCCAAGGATTAGCCACTTGAGTTTCATAGGACAAATTGCACTGAGATGTCGGCAGCAGACTGAAATATCTATATTGCATAGTGTTATAAAATATTATCAAACAGAGTTTCCGAGCAGCCTGCTTCAAACAAGAGTGTTCATGAATTTTGTTTTTCTTTTTCAGGTATGTCACATTTGAGTGTTTTGATACATGCCATAGCAATGATTTAGACTGACTGAATGGCTTTTCCTTTAAAAATAAACGGACTGACTTACACTGGTGGCAAAAAAAATGTGGCCTCCTCAGTAAAGAACCAAAAATCCCTTGAGGTTCTGCCATAGACAGCACTTACAAAAAATCAACATGCAATGTAAAGCTCATACTTCCTCATATCAGTCTCTCTCCTCGGTCTTTCTATTTTTTTTCAACATGGTTAAATGTCTCCATTCCAAATGCAATCAATTATTTTACTATATCAGCCACTGACTAGACTCAGATTTTATCAGCTATTTGTAAAGTTTTGCAAGAGGAAAAGATGTAGACTTCTGAGGAAGTAGAGAGGATGTCAAGGTAACAGCAAGGATATACAGCGTCCTGGGACATATTCGTCCCTCTATAAATAAGTGTTACCTGTACCATGTGTGAAGCTTTGGAAAGTCTTTATACTGGAGCAAAAAACAAAGGATATTAATGAAAAGTCACCTTTTTTTTTT
>VXAA01006698.1:364691-378941 GCA_013399115.1 Anseranas semipalmata
CGCTGGACAGAAACAGAGTCTGGCTTCTGGAAATTAAAGTTTTAAACAGGTTTGAAAATTCTAACCAAAACTTGCTATACTTCTAGAAACCTTGACATTTCCCAATATCACCTTTGATCACATTGACATTGAAGTAATCCTGAAATGAACACAACAATTAACATTGCTTTAATCACTATTATAAACCTCCTGAGAGCAGTCACTGCAATAAAATTGGCATATTAAGATATGAAAAAATAATTGCAGGTGCAACTAAACATGATTAATGATCAGACAACAGCTTCCACATGAAAAGAATATTAAATAGTGTTGTACCGTTGTCAGAGGCAAGATTATTAATGTATTGGCTTGTTTGTTTGAATAAAGCATAGGGCAAGAGGACAGATAATCTTCACAGACACCAAGCACTATTTGTGCATTGTTTTATAAAGTTAGTTTTTTGCACATTTAAAACATGGGTATTTATAAACTTTGCAGGATAAAAAAAATATATATGCACTGCTACAGCATGATAGGCAGTATCTGAGATTCTGTGATGCAGCTTTCATATGAACTTTAATATACTATACAATTTCCCTTATGAAAATAAAGATCTGGCAGACTTTGGTTGGAAATTACATTGTAGATAACACCACATACTAGCTTCAGGACTGAAGACAGTGTTGAAACCTTGTTATTGTGAGGCTGGGACTTAACTACCAGCCTGCTCATCTTGTAGCAAGTTTTTCTTCATAAAGTGATGCAAAACAAAGAAGAAAAAACAAACTTTTCAGGTGAAGGCAGAAAGAAGAATGACAAGAATTTGTAAAGTTTAATTTTTGCTTTGCCTCATTAGATCTGTTTATAGAATGAAAGACAGAAATCATTATCATTATTTTAAAAAATATTTAAAATAAAAATAAAACATCTATAAAGAAGCTATTACTGTCCTTTGCTCATACTTTTTGTTGTTAATGAGGCATTAGCTATCAGCTATTAGCTATATCGTTTTATACAATTTCCCAAAACTATTTTCACAGAATGTTCAATATGTTCAGTACGTGCCTACTTCCAATATACCCAGAAGTACTGTGATATTACACTGTGCTTCTTTCAGATATGACACCAAAGATCCCTAGGCAGATATTACTTTTAATTAACATTAGCATATAGAAAACTTATCATGGTACAGGATAAATGCTTTATGTATCTATCACTAATAGTATATAGGTCAGTTTTACAACTGAAAAATTATTGTATAGACTCAGATTATTACAGCAGAATACCGAAAAAATCTTCTTAAGCTAAAGGAGGCAATTTGTCAGCACTATTTCCAAGTTCTCTATTTTAATCTCTCAGTGAGGAGCAGCTCAGTTATTGAATCTTAGGCCACCTAATTCCTGAATGTAATACTACAGTTTATGCTTTCCTTCTATCTTACCCCTGCTGGTTTTCCTAACTATTAACATTGTGACTTGATATTGGAACACAAAAGAAGGTCTGAATAGTATGTTTAAGATTTTGACTAAGCACACACACTTTTAACACTCTCTTTAGACTACTAACATGTAAAAGGATAACAATAGATCAGTGCTTATTTTCATGCTGATACATTCTCAGATTCCACCTTCATTCAGGGTCATACAATACTGACATTGAAGAGTTGTGGTGGGGTCTTTTTTCTCTTTCACTCTACCTCTCTTTTTTTTGCCTGTACCTCTCCTGCAAGCATGAATCTCCTTAATACCACCTAACATTTAAAAAAAATATTGTCAAGATCAAGGGGAAGAATGGGATCTTTAAAGCAATATAGAGACAAGTGGAATGTACATTATTGCTCGATTTTAAATTATAGTCTTAACTTTCTTATGTTACAAAACTATTTGTAATCAAGTATAATTTTCAGTAATATTCTTCATTTATAAATGCCTTTTGGCAGTGAATCTATATTAGTTTTAGTAACTTTCTTAGGCTGTAATAGTAATATGAGGGCTCACAATACAAATATTCTTTCACAAACAAATGTTCACAAACATTTCTACAACAGAGATATTGACTGAATCCCATATAGATAACACATGCATGCATGTGTTTTGAATATGTCAATCCTTGTGCCTTACAATTTGGAAAACTTTGGAGAAATATATGCAGCTTTTATCTCAGAAACAAACGTTGCTAAAAACGTTGATGAATGAGAATAAACTACTTAATTGGAATAACACAGAACATAACATGATACAGGGGACCACAAAGATGTTTGTTTCAAATGTTAATCCTAATTGCAAAATTTACTCTAAATACATTAAAGGATTTAGAATACTTGCTTTAATTGTATAAAGAATTATGAATATGCTTGACACAGTTTTGAGTATGTAACCATCATTCAATGTGAAATTCAAAAATATTTTTGAGTAGTGGGAAGGACAATGTTAGCATATTTATTAAAAACAATTATTAAAAATTACTGCAGTTTCACAAAATATTATACACCTAGTGACTTAATCTAGTTCCTAAATAACGCCTTCTACCAGATTTGAAAATACCCTCACCTATACTGAGCATGCAGGTGTAGGAATGAGAATAGAGCCTGTCATGAAGTATTAAACATTAGCCTACGTATGCTAATGCATTTAAAACCAGATTTTCTTTATTATTATTTTGAGTTACTTATAACAACTGAAGACTGTACTGTGGTGATGGATTTTTCTACTTTTTCTCAGTAGCTACAATGAAATGAACTAATGTAGGCTGATTCAAATGATACTACTAATTCAAGACGCATGCTGTGGAAGATTAAAGAACTTAATGAGACAGAGGAAATTAAATTACTTCCACCAAAACTCACATATGTCCTCTTTGTCAACTATGACACTTGATAGCTACTTATTTTACCTTATTTTCAAAGAAAAAAAAGGTGTTGATCTGTAATTTTTATGGAGTTACCCTCTCTTGCTAGTGAAAAGAAACTTAAATAGAGAAGGTAGAGCTAAAACAGATTAAATTTTTAATTTAGCTTCATATTTGCACTGTACATTACTAAATTATTTTTTTTATTTACTTAAAAAAATAATTAATGTGACACAGGATTGACAACTCTATATACGAATGACTTTTTCCACAGACACTAAAACATACACTACATTCTGTGCTCCACTGTCTTTTTCTTTATACTGTCAGTCACGTACTTTGGGACATCAGCCTTAGTAACTGGAAAGCTGTGAACTTTGCCATAGTCAGAAATTGAGAGGTTAGGAGTGAAGCATGGTCTTCATCAGAGAAGAACCACTCGCTTATAAATATATACACATACAAATATAGATGGAACTGCAAAAATGGAATGTTAAAAAAAAATATTGGCACTATCTCCCTGTCTGTGGGACAACATGTTTGGAAGGTATAGTACTTGAAAGCTTAATTGACTAGTAAGAAGCAGAGGGGATTTATGTATTTATTTATTTATTGGTTGGTTGGTATATTTTTTTTGTTCACAATATTGTCAACTTCCTGTAAAAAGGTGAACAATTGGGTCAGATGAAACAAGAGCGAAACTGCTTCTTCTTTTGAGGGTGGCTGAGCATCCTGATGAAGAAGAGTTTCAGAGACACAGGATTATCATACTGAAAGAATGAAAAACTCACATGAAGGAGGGTGCAACTCTGCAGCTTGTAAGTGAGACAAAGACTTTTGGACAGACACGACAGGACTCAGAGGTGATGAAAAGGAATTTCTTAATGTATTCTGCAGAAGCAGGGAGTCAGGACTGGGTGAAAACAAGTTTCAAAACAAGGACCTGATTTGAAAGAGCACAGGATGTAAAGAGAAAGTTATTTGAGGTTTGAAATGGTTTCTTCTTTATTTCTGTCTTACCTAGTCAGTTTGAGATTTTTTTTTTTAATTAAAATGTTAACTATTAGCATTTGCATTAGAATAAAAGTTCTTTTTGACTTGTGGTTCTGTCAGAGCAAACCTATTTTCTTACATGGTCCTGTCTAGAATTACCCCCAGTACTATGAGTCCTGACAAACTTTCTGAGAGAACTGTACAACTGTAGTTGTAGAAATTTTTATCTTCTCTTATAACTGGGTGTTTTGATCACTTTCTTTTCTTTTTTAGCCCTGATTTTTGATACTCAGCTAGCAGACACGTAGAGCTAAGGGGTGGTGGTGGTGGTGAGTTTTTTTATTTATTTGTTTTTTAATGATGTGATCATCTATCTGACAAATTTAATCCAGCATTTCATGAATGACCATCAAAGTCATGTTGTATAGCTTTATTATTATTATGACTTGCCAACTTGTTGAATTTGAATCGGTGACTATGTCAAAGAAAAGGTTTGTGTCTTTAATAACATCTCTTCCATAATCCAACAATGATATTCCTAATAAAATACAAATACATACCCCTGTGTTAATAATGTTATGAAACAGGAAAGGCAGGTCAGGTCTTACAATGTTTTGAAACAGGAAAGATAATCCTGATCTTACAAAACACATTAGTGGAAATAATTTCACTAAAGGAATGAAATAGGCCAAGGATGCATCCCTTGGGAACCAACTTGCTTGCTTTGATGGAAGCAACCATAAAATGCCAAACAGTATGTTTTCAATTTTAGAAGCCACTTGCAGTAGAATGAGTCTAAAACAGACATTTGCTTTTCCTCTTGACCAAGATTCATTTTCAATTATTTTTTGCCAAGTTCTAAGACTTCATTCAAACAAGCCAGATTGTTCTGGTCAAAAGCGTCATCCAATTATTAGCATAATGGAAACAAGATACAGGATTATACATATAATAGCCACCCAGAGAGAGGATGTAAATTTATAACCCATAACATTTATGTAGATAAATTGTAGGCATAGTAAACAGCCACAGGAGGGAGGGAGAGAATAACAATTACTCTAATTGAGAAGGAGAGATTGTAATTAACATTAAATGCTACCCAATGTGAGATATTTGTGGTAAGAATGACATACAAGAGAGCTATATAAGACACACTGGCCTTCTTGGGAGACAAGATAGTGAGAATAATAAATAAGATATTCTACATCAGTAGAAGAAATTCAATAGATTTATGAAGTTGTAAGAATACGTCTGCTTTCCACCAAAGCCAGGATCACTTCTTTTTGGTGAACCTTTCTTTTGTGTCATTTTCAGTTAGGAAATAAAACTAGCTGACA
Source organism: Anseranas semipalmata (assembly GCA_013399115.1). Classification (NCBI taxonomy): domain Eukaryota; kingdom Metazoa; phylum Chordata; class Aves; order Anseriformes; family Anseranatidae; genus Anseranas; species Anseranas semipalmata. Next base: position 369,848 of record VXAA01006698.1, read on the forward strand.
TTACAAATGATAGTTGGAAAGGGAGAGAAAGAGGAATGGGAAGAAAATCCAACACCAGAACTCTAAAACAGGTGACTTTTTTTTTTTTTTGGCTATTCCTTTTGATCATACTGAAAAGTGAAAGCCCATCATCTTATCATTAATATATATGAGGTGATAGACATAGTCTTCCACAGAAAATTGGATTTCTGAAAACACTGAATACATAGGCAGAATTGAACTTCAAGAAATTAAGGATAAAAAGGATATGAATTCTCATCAACAGCATAATTTATCACTTTATCCATGAAGGTTGCTAAGCTGAAAAGTATAGACTAGATCTCAGAAAATGACATCTACAAGGAAAGTGTTGTATGATTTTAAAGATAAACTCCTTCTATGCCTTAATATGTTACTAAATTGCATTCATTTTCTTCTAATAGACTTTTTTCTGAAGTGGTATATGGGAGAAGTTAAATTTCATCAGTGATCTGAGGTGGCCTTCTGCAATGATCTCCTGTTTAACAATACAGTTTTCACTACATAAATATCTGGCCACAATATTTGTCTGGGATTGCAGTGTGTGTTGCTTTGTTTATTACCATTTAATGTATAACACAGTTGGTATCAGAACAAGCTAGGTAATTAGCATGCAAGCAGAAAGGAAAACCTGATCTATTTGCCAGTGCTTATAATTACAGGCTTTTCTCAACAAAATCTGGAACAGTAAGGTATAAAATAAATGCAAGATTAAAACAATGTACTTATTTAGACTGGAAATATATTTAGCAAGGATGTATATATTTTCCCTTTTCTATTTTAATGAAATTATGCACAAGGCCAACAAATGTAGAAAATACTCCATAACACAAGACAGGGATCTGCCTTCCTTTACATAATAGGTTCACCCTGAGAAGTTCATGGAGTTTTTGAAAAATGTATGTTTGAAGTACTCAAGGTAGAGCCACTGCTCATTAAAGCAGGTAAAAGCGTCATAGTAATACAGTTCACTCAACCCCAATATCATCCCATAGGTTATCTCCTTTACATCTAATCTCTTAATTTGAAGTAAATGTGAACTAGCCCCAGAATCTAAGCTAACTGGAATTAAGTCTTTCATGAAACTTAAGAGGAATTTTTTGGAACTGGATTTTCATTATTTCAATATCCTGAAATTGATATCCATGGCTAAGACTAGAAATACAAATATAGGAACATGTAACCTTATTGAGGTTAATAAATCATCATCATTTAATTAAATATTGTGTTAATGACAGATTCCCATTCACAAACATCCAGTCTCTATTGATGGTTTAACTAAAACTATGCTTTCTTGTATTTCTGTGGCTATGGATGGAGATGTAAACTCTTTTTTCAAAAAAACAACAACAAAAAAAGAAACTTTGAAACCTGATAAACAACAATAAAATTAGTAAGATAAGGGGCTTTAAAAGTGGAAGGTAATATAGACATTTTTGGTTGTATTCAAATTTTCAACTGTAGGACTCAATTTAGATGCATAAAGATGACTTCTCCATCCTCACTGAATAACAAAAGTTGAGAGAGAGAAAATTCCAAAGGCAAATCAGAAAAGAATGGCAATTTAGACTACATAAGCACCTTTCTTTCACCTCTGTGAGGACCCTAGAAATCCTAGACACCACACTTGGATAGTATCACTAACCTCCTCTAGGGCTGCACATTATTTTCACTTTTTTTTTTTTTTTTTTTTTTTTTGGTTTTTAAATATAGATTAAAAAACTGTATTTTTCTTTTTTTTTTCTATTTTTCTTTTTTTAAGGTGTACAAAGATTGATGTGACAAAGCAGGTGAAAAAGAGAGCAAAAACTCATCTTCCCTACACCTTGCTCACCATCACTGATGGTATGTATAATGGATTCACACCTTGCCCTAAATGGTTTGTCTTATATATAGTTGTGTTGAGCAAATCTGAAGATGCCAATGTAATACAATCTCACTGTTTTTTTAAATTCTTCTGGATTTCTAATACTACTATTCCTCTTCAAAATGTTATTGCCAGATAGCCTACACTTCTGCATCCATAACACTTTAATTCAGTGAAGAAAACAGTTTGTTTTATCTCAGGCAAAGTGTACTTATCTAAAGCTTTGCACATAATGCCAACAAAAGGTTAATGATATCTAATACTGACAACTCACAGAAGTTCACAAATACATTTTTTTTAAATTCAGCACAAATACTATCACTAGCTTTTCATTATTTTCATCTTTAGGCATTTCCATGCTATCGATTCTGGATTCCCTTCTTAAAAAAAATAAAAACTAAAAACACTGTCAGTCTTTGGTAATTAGGAGCTGATTAATCACATTTGCTGCAACTGATTTTGCTGATTTTCCTCTGTTGAAATAGATCTTGCCTTTAACTAATAGATGATAGTGATGATAACAAAGGACATTTTAATCACTGAGCACTGATGATAGATGGTTTGCTGGTTTAATTGAATTGTTACTATGGCATATTATCTTTGAGGGTACTGTGATCTGGATTCAAAGGTGGAAGGCATATCGTAAGGTAATGTGAAAATCATGTTTATTTGTTGGAATTGTCACTAGGTCATAACAGAGAAACTACTAACTTTATTTTCTAATTGCAACTGAAAAATTGAGCATTAGAATCTTACTTCTGGGGATATTTTTCTCCCCTTGCTTATCCGGAGGTTTATATGTAAAAAATGGAGAACAAAGATATGTAGGCACTGTCAGTGTTTGCTAATAGAAATACTCCTATTCCCCAGCCACATAGTTCATTATGCAGATTTATAAATTCATTTGTGCAATGCTTTAAAAAAATGTAAACATTATGGAAGAATTATTATTTTTTAGGTTATTTGTCAAGATTTTTTTATCTTTAATAGGCTGTCACAGTACATTCAAATCTTAACTCAGATTCATTACTATTTTGCCTAATCTGAAGAAAGGGTCTACATAAAAAATTGGTAAATTTGCTTAAGAGAATATCAAGGGGAGACAAAAAATAAATCAGTCCCTGTGAGTGCAGAGCAATTAAACATCTGCATTAAAGAATGTAGGAAATACAGAGGAAATGCAATAGGTGTAAAGGAACTGAACTATGAAATAGTATAATTTTACATAATAGTAGATTGTCTATTTATTTTCTAAGATTCCATAAGTCTGAATAACTGTAACTGATAAGCCAGATATTTTATCAGGCTAATTAATAGGATCTACACTACAGAGTTAGGGTACTCGTAAATGAACAATATACTAGTAAGAGTTGTCATGGTCTTAAAAGTTATGTCTCATAAATCTTCTGCAGTTCCTTAAAAGAATCAAGAAAGAGCAAATGTATGGTCTAATGAAATCAGTTAAAACAAAACAAAACAAAAAAAACACATTTTGAAGTAAACTTTTGATATTGTCATCGTTACCAAAGAGAAAAAAGAGGAATTGCAGAATAAGAATAAATTATCTGTTCTCACAGTGAAGGTCACCAGTGAACAGGATCTATATCATTCAATGTACGTATTTACAGTGTGATAAAAGCTGTGAATAACAATGACAGAATTTGCTGATAATCTTAAATTATTTGGTAGAGACAGAATCTGAATAGGAAGAACTGAAGAATTTCCTTACAATACTCGGTGATTAAGTCATAGAATGGCAATGTGAAAATTGAATATAGTTAAGTACAAAGTATCCCTCACTCCACTCATACAATTTTAAGTTTACACACATAGCAATGGGCTCAGAGCCTAGCTATCACCATTCAGGAATGAGACTTTTGAGTTATAATAAGTAGTTCTATGAAAATACCAGCTCAATAGCAGCCAGAAGAATAAACTTAATCCTAAAAATTATTGGAAAAGAAACAGTGAATAAAATAAGAACATCATTGTGCTGCTGTAGAAATAGAGGGACTCCATGGAATACCAGTAATTTTCCCTTCCTCTCTCTCAACAAAGATACAGTAAAGCTGGAAAGGATTTAGAGAAGGACACCAAGGATGAGAAAAAGTAGAGAGCATGTTCTGTATGGGAAATGATTGAATAAATTAGGCTAAAAAATTCATGAAGGAGGAAGAAGACCACAGAAAGCTATTTAATGATGAGAGACCTGTAGAGCTGAACAGTTATAATGAATAACTCCCTTCACTACAAGAAGGCTCTTCTCACTTGCCTCTTCATTAAATATTTTTGTACTTTTTTAGCAATGCATGCTAAGCGTGAACATGTAACCGTAAACATACTTTGTATATTCTACTATCTAAGCCTTCATACCACCAGGGTTTAAACTTGTGTGATTTCCAGAGGCATATTAAAGAAGCCTGGTAATGACAGACTATAGCTAACTTTTTCTACTAAAAATCCCAGAACACCTATTCCCTTGATGACTGCTAATACTACTTTTAGACTTTTTTTTCCTGACTAGTGAGAAAAAAAGAAGGATAAAAGACTTATTTTGTTCTGTTTCTTGAAGTTATGACATCAAGGATTGAACTAGCCTTGAAGGTGTTTGAGAAACAGCATGATTTTTCCACAGAAGGGTAGCTTGGAATATAAGAACAAGGAAATGTATTTAAGAAAAAAAGGTGTGTGATGGTGGTAATGGCAGCCATTCTAGAGGACCAGCATCCTAGAGAGGGGATTAAAGCCTAGAAATAAAATTAAGGAACATCTGAAGTTTTGTTCTTGGGCTTATGAAGTCTCCTAAAGGGTTTTTGGTTTTGTTTTCATTTTCCTAGATCTTCAAACTGTATTGGATTTGCCACAATTACACTCCTTAGTCTGATGGGTAAGGGAAGTAGCGTTGAGGATCCAAGTTAGCTGCAAGTGACGTAGAAAGGCATCTTCATACATGTGATGTAAGAGAAGAAGCATGGCAAACTGTAGCCCTAACATCTCAGTTATCCCCTCAGATATCCATACAACTTTGTGACTGTAAAGAATGCTTTTCTTTCTTTCCTTGCTCAGACTTCTCATCTTCTGCATATGAGTTGCTTCTCTCCCCACAAATGGGGGGGGCAGGGTTACTCAGTAAGTCATTAACTGTTCACTTGCACTTTTCTGACCATGTTTTGGTCTTTATCATATTTCTTTGGAAAAGATATCTCAAGGTTTGTAATTTTAGCTGTGACTGGAAATTTTTTGTTCTGCTTGTTTTTGGAGTAAGTGAAGGCAGATCCAATATCTAACTGGTTAGCACTAAACACAGATGATATTTAGAAGTGATCAAATTTGATGTAGATGAAAAATGATAGAAGTGCAAACATCTTAATCTCTTCTGAAAAGTCCAGTCAGTCCTTTCAGCTCTGAGAAGGTATTTGGTCTTTTCAGAGTTCACTTTTTATTCCTTTTTTCCAGTTTTCTCCAATGCTGATTAGCTCTTTGAACGTGATTACTCTGTGATATACTCGAAGACAACATAAAAGGCATCCCACTCACCACAAGGACAAAGTACATTCATTTTTCTAAACTCTTCTGTGAAAAGAGGGAATAGGCAGAGTAAAAATCTTTATTGGCATGTTGTCCTAAAATGTAGCTTTGCTGACTCACAAAAGATATTATTTTAGTAACGATCTCTGCACTCCACAGAACTGTGATTTATAAGGCTCTTGGAATTGCTGAATATAAAGAAATTTGAAGTCTTGTGTAAACAAACTTTAAGTCCAAGCAGCGTTCATGATCTAAACATTACAGTTGATCATCATTCCCAGAGTGTTTGGTCACTTGCTACTGTATTTTCAGCTTTGACTGACTAAGTTAGTTTTAGGGTTTTCTAAGCCAGGTAACAGTAAGTAATAGTACCTACATTTACAGCAATAGGCATTAATTTCTTAAGAGTTCATTCCCTGGACTTATTTATTATTTGTTGTTATTATAACAAGCTGAGTGGTGCAGTTGATACAACAGAAGGAAGTTAAGTTTCTTAGAACATTCACAGATAAGAAAAATAATGCAACAAATTCATTTTAAAAACATTCAGAGTTGAAAAATTTGTAAGTGTTCTTGCAATCAGCTATTATTAAGTCTTTTAATATATGAAATGCATCAAAGATGGAACAAGGTGGATATCTTCTAATTTAGGGACTGGAGAGAATAGACGCATTATTGTTTTAAGGCACAGCAGGATACTGCTTCTCTTTTCCCCATCTACATTAACTGACAGTCCAATTCAGCAACCACAGATACCTGAGATCGAGTCTAATAAATAGCACATTTACACATACTGCTAGATTTATCTGTCTATCAGGGGCGAACTCTACACTAATCCTTACTGTAGAACTGGAAATGGAATTTGGAAAGGGTCAGGAGAATTCAGCCTATTGAATTACAAGCCAGGGCTCACTGCAGTTGCTCTGCCACTAACTAGGACTGATTACTTTTCAAAAGCACAAGGCAGGGCGGAAATCATCTTTGTTTTTCAGCACACAAGTCTGAGGTACTTGAGGAGTTTCTTTATATCTTAAAATAACAAGATTGACTTTCTAAAAGCAGCTGCAACTGTAAGCAATGTAAAAGAACAGGAATAAATGTATTTAGTATTTGGTATAATGCCTTAGAGCAAACTATAAGCTGGGGACTTCTAAAATCTGCACTTCTTGAAGTCTTTTGCCAACCATTACAAATATTTAGCAAATATTTGTTTGAATCAGAATCCCAGATCCATATACATCTAGGAAGCTAGAATTCAGATCTGAAAATCGTACTAGTGCTGCTCTACGCAAGGATGAGAAAAGCAAATAGAAGACAAAACCATTTGTCATAAACACAAGGTTGAATATGCATTTTGTTGTGCTAATGAGTTTCAGTAAAATGCACATGTGCATTTGCAGAGATACTTTAGAAAAAGTGCTGATATATTGGCATATATGTTACCTTATAGTCTTACATTAATGTAAAATCTTATAATAAGTTACTATGACACTTTGACTACAATGACACTTTGATGCTGGGGGAAAAAAAACTTTGTGATAGTTGGCAAAAGACACAAGCAGAAATTCCAATGGAATCACCTGTTGTCATGGAAGAACAATCCCAGACCTGAAATGAATGTTTTACAAGAACAGTTACTCCCCTCTAAATTGGTGATGCTTTTATTATTGAGGGTAATCTTGGATGCAGGGTTTATGTCTGTATGGATTTTCCATTTTCAAATGGAAAATGTTTTTACTGGAAATGTTTTCTTCTTCTGGTTAATTTAGGGAATACCCTGTTTGAAATTTTATATTGAGTTGTATGTGTTTAGAGGTGTAGTGAACATATGAGGAGAAAGAAAGGTGAACCTTGTAAATAGTTTCATTGATTTAAATTAAAACTGTCACCATTTGTCTAAAACTGGAAATGGCTGCTTGGTTAGAGATGCATGCCATCCTTCTTTTGTGAATTGTTTATGATTATAAGGCCTTATGATATAAGGCTTAACACCATGGTGCTGCAACTTCCACGTTGTTCTCTTGTTAATACAGATAAAATTATAATATGATAAAATGTAGTCTGTGAGTGTTCTAGACACTAAACATTAATTTGAAATAGACTATTACTTTTATTAGTATCCTGTATGGAGGAGAGGTTCATTGAATGGGATCATCCAGCAGATCAAAACTGAGAGTGGAATCTTAAATATTCAAAATAGCACTAAGCCACCCGTAACCTCCTTAGTTTCTGTCCTAATTTTGGGAAAGCAGTATATCTGAATTCTTCTGTTATATTTCTGATTTAGCATATCAAAAAGCTGAACCAACTCCAATAGCTTTTGAGGCTGTTGAAGGCTAAAACATCCGAGAAATTCCGTGTTTGAGAAGTTCAGAAAAAGCTTCCAAACTTTTTGACTGTGCAAAAAAGACAAAGCTTTAAAAGATCTACCGGTTGCAAATGTGTTATACTTAGTCCATTTCTTGGGGGAGGAAAGAAAGAATATTAAAGGTTTCTTTGTTAAGACCATTTTGAAAACTTTGCCATTTCATTGTTTTCCTTTAAATTCATTCTTGGGAAGCTTATACAGATAAAGACATCTTGAAACCATATTAGACATGAATTGATTCCACTAACAGCCAAATGGGTTGAGGTCATTAAAAGCCAATCCTTGCACATCTATGACAAGGGACATCCTGTTGGCCTTGAAATTAGTAAATTGATGTGAAATTAAAAATAATTAGTCACTCCACTTTCACAAACCCTGTGAAAATTATTTGAAAGCATCTAACAGTTTTTGGCTAATAAAGAGAAATAGTCTAGTTGCTGGAGAACATTTTAAGTGCTAGTAACAAAAATGTTAGCATTCCATGAAGGGAATACATGACAGCAGCAAGATCAGAAAAGATGGTGCTGAGGAAAAGGTGTCATCAAAATGTGGGTAGCAGATGTGTGAATCTGAGCAAGTAACTGCCACAAACTGCAGCCTGAGTTTCTCCAGAGCAGTTGTACATTGTGACCAGCTAAGCTCTTTCCCTCTTGTTAGTATCTTGCTAGCTGCACTAGCATGTACTGGACATACATACAACTGTCCCCTACCCTCTTCCCTCTTGGAAAAAAAGCTAATACTGCTTTATTTTTTGGCATTGATAAAATAGTCCTTCAACTGAAAGGCTGTCTAGGATAGTGGTATTCTGTATCTTGATAGAGACTGTCTATTTATTATTCTCTTGTGTGAATTCCTAAGGAGCATTCTATGGACAATATTGCGTGTCAGCTGATGAGGGAATATAATGTTTGTAACACAAGTGTTATCACTGCTGCTTTAATTTACAGTTTAGGTTTGTTTTGCTCTTTCCTTGTATGTGCTAGCAGCATGTTTATATCAGGAATATGAGTTCCCAGTATAAACAGCTAATTACAGAAAACTTGACATTCCTCTCCAAATCCCCAATTAAAACAATTCTTCTCAGCATAGGTTTATGCTGCTTTGCATGTAGTTAGGTCTTTAACTTCATTGGTATTACATTTTCTTGGCTATTCTTTTGATCCTAGGTTCAAGCAATAAGCTATGATAGAGCCTTATGAATCTTGAGCATAAATGCTACATAGGTTCTGTCTTATCATTTGATGCTGAAAAAATCCCCCCCCCAATCACAAATTTTGCTGTGCAACAATGCTACTGCAGAAAGATACCAAAAA
>VXAA01006698.1:379321-432331 GCA_013399115.1 Anseranas semipalmata
AAATTCTATTAGCTGAGGATAATGACTATCACACATGATAATCAACATGAGGTTCTTAACAAAATTTTATCCTCAGATCCTCCCAAATTCTGCAGAGATTAATTCCATATTAGAACTTGCTGTTACGTAGGAATCAAACTCCAAATCCAAGCATTTCTCCATATTGAAGAACATTGGATTTAAATATTTAGTTGGGCTGTGAGGTCTTTGATACCATGAATCACTGCAATTAGTACTATAAAGTTAACATAATTTATTAATAATTCAGCTGACATGAATTGGAAAGTATTGTGCAGAATTGTTGGTTTTTAGTCAGGTATGTATCTGCAGGTGTGTTATTACAAAGGGAGATTTGAGAATGCACACACTCCAAAAACAAACAGTTTTTGCATTTATGAGATGAGTCCTGTGATTGTATTTGGTCACCTTACAGGAATAAAAGAACATGGAATAAGATTTCTGGCCTTCTACCAGTCCATGTGTGCCTGAGCAAAGATCCAGTAAAAACTGGTCTGATATTGGCAATGATGAAAGAATACAGATTCTTGTTTGAAGGCAGGGTTCTTTTGTAAATTCTAAGAGACAAACGTTCCCCAGGTGTCTTGTCCTACAGCTCCTTTTAATTCCCATACTTAGGGGAAATTCCCTAATCACTTTATTAATAACAACAGTCATGCTGTATTCCTACAAAATCCTGGTCAGTGTCAATCAAAATACGCTCATGCTGTGGTTGCAAGTACTTCCATTAATTAGATGGGAAATTCTGAAGAAACTTGCTCCTAAAAATAGGAGCACAGTTTTCTTTTCCAGCAGATGACATGGTACTTCTCTGGAGAGAACATCCTAATGTGTGTTCAGACTCAGTCTCACATGCAGAAAAAAATTAAATATCTATCTGCTTTCTACAGCAAGCAGTCATTTAAAAAAAAAAAAAAATCACCCCCCTGCAATAGATCCTTCAGGGACTGGAAAGTTAGGTGTATTAAGATACTGATGTACCACTACCTTCCTACTTGCCTGTTTAGCAAAAGGGTTATATGCACTCAGTGACTGGCAATCAGAAAAGCCAAATTTCATTTTCTGAGATGTGTTGTAAAACTATTTTGAGCCCTTACCCAGAGATTTATGAAACTGAATTAAACAACCTGAGAGGTAGTTCAAGCAGGAAGCTTCTACTGAGGGAAGGAAGACTGGAGGGGACAAAAAGACAGAAAAGATTGAAATTTCAATTTAAAAAGCTTGAGCCATCCACAGTATTCAAGGATCCTTCTCTGTCCTGATAATGTTGTCCTCCTAAACCTAAGAACAGTGCTGCAGGAGGCAGATGTTATTCTTCCTCTCTTCAAATTTTACTTTGCTCACGCTTGAGTGTCTGTATTGCAAAGTCCATCTGTGAGCAGGACAGTCAAGAATTTGGCCACCAGTAAAAAACAGAGTAACAGTAGGTCCATATAATAGATCCCATTCTGAAATTCACTGTTCTCCACAGACATTCTGGATGTGGAAGCCAGGCCAGAGCTGGTGTTCTTAATGCCTGCTAGCTGTGCCTGTGACTAACTCTATGTAAATCTTGTAGCGTTGAAGGGCAGTATAGCCACATGACTGTATGCTTTCCCATCCAATGCAAACCAGACTGAGTAGTGTTTGCTCCTGAGTAGAAGAGTTCCTTCTTTCTTCTTAGATAAATTCCCTAGGATCTGAGCTTCCAGTTCTGTAAGACTTAGGAAATATATTTAGAAAATATATTTAGAAATATACTTAGAAAATATATTTGCATTTTTCCTGTGAGGCAGAATCAACAACAAAAAGCATTCAGTAAACATGGGAAGTACTTAGTGGAATAGAAAATTATGAAATTTTATTGAATGCTTAAATTCTGATTCAAAGGAAGTACTACCTGCTGTCACTATCTAAGCTATATCTTGGAGGTCTGAAGTTCATCAGCATGAATCCAGATCTTCTGCCTTAAAGGATAATGAACAATTTTTCTTTTTTTCTTTTTTTTTTTTTCCTCCCCTAAGAGTAATAACAAATAAATGTCTGTGCTTCGTGGTGATCATCATTTTACCTATCCACTTGTGACACTACAGAATTAAATGCAGCATTTTCAGAGCAGGAAATAAATTTAGATTTTTAAATTATGTATTTCTTAGTAATAAGAAATTCAGATTTTTAAAATTCTCTAGTAACTGACCTCCACAGAAGCTTGTGTATCTTACACTACCTTTGGGTAAACATTTTAACTGCAATAAGAACTGTTATTCTGAAATCAGAAGGAAGACAATAAAAAGCACTGAAAATAAATTCAATTTCTGTGCTGGCTTGTATGGTAGATAGATTCCTCAGAACACTTTTAAAACCCTGATCACAGATAATGACTTTCAAAGAAAATAATTAAAATGAAGTACAAAATGGCAGTGAGATTTTCATGAAAGCTAATGTTCTTCATCATATGTTGACCAAAATACAAGATATTAATAAGATTCGCTGAATCATTCAGTTGTCAGAATTTTGAAGATGTATATCCAGCCTTCTCTTCCGTTTAATATATGACTATGTATTCTTATTTTTCTGTTTTTCAAAATCAATTTCCTGTAAATCTTTTGCTCTTAAGGCTCTCCATTTTGTAAAAGCACAGTGCAGAGCTATTCAGGTGACAGACCCTGGTCTGGACTCGGTTTTGCCAAAGGTATGTCCAAGTTCTGTATTTCTGTTGACAGTCCTATACCACTCTTTCAAGCTCTTGGGGTGGGGTGGTCATATACACTTAAAGAATGCACATACTGATTGTGCCTGAATGACAGAATCAATGTCACCTATATTCAGTCTTCATACAATAGTGTTGTTACCATCTACATAACATTTCCTCAAAGACTTGGATACTTGAAGACAGCAGTGAATACCAGACCTTGAGACTCTCCGCGTAAATAGCAAGGAGGCTGGCAGATTTTCTATGAGGGTTCTTGATCTGGAAATTAACTTCTTTGTCAATTACTTGGTCTAGGATTCAGGTTTTTAGAAATCTAGACATGTTATAAAGCCTATCTGGTTTTATCTTCCATTTTCTATTAAGGAAACCGAGGAAGTGATCAGGTAAATTCAATATACTTATATTAAGAGGTTACATTCTATGCACTCAGAACATTGAACAGATAACAATAGTTTTCTGAAAACTGAAAAAAATACATGAATTTTAATAAACTAATGCAAACAGTATTATATAAATATTCATTTCAAAATTAATGTCCCTTGTTTTGGTTATATTTTTTTTTCCTTTTTATTTTCCTGTAGTAAATTTCAAAAATGACCTTATATGCAGTAATAATTACTGAAAAACACTTTTACAATTCTGGAACAACCAGGATATACTTTATGAAATGTCTGTGTCTCCACTTGGACAGCAGAAATACACGATATACTGGCTATTCCAAATATGTAATCAGTGTGTGATTAAATGCTTATTTACAGCAATAAAGTGTACAGGTTGTTAGATAATGTTAATACATATCTTAATTCACTTCATTTTTTATGTCTATCTTCTGAGTTTTATGCCCAGTTAATGTTATTTTTTTTATTTATAAATCACAGTAAGAGACAAATATTTATTTATTTATTTCTATATACAAAATCACAGAATGGTTGAGGTTGGAAGGGACCTCTGGAGATCATCTAGTCCAACCCCCCTGCCAAGCAGGGTCACCTAGAGCACATTGCACACAGAAACTTAAAAATCATATTTGATGCTTAAAATCAAAACATAATTTAGTTTGGGCAAGTTAGTTTTTATCGTAGCCCTAACTTCTGTCTACAACCTCAAATAAGCCTGTCACTGACTTCAAGGCAGAGATGAATTTAAGCAGTACATTGATGCTTTTGCTAGTAATTAATGACAGAACAAGTAGCTTTGAGTACTTCAAATGATACACGGGGGGGGGAACAATTTTTCATGAATGAATGGAATGAATATTATCTTTCCTCTTCACCTGCAATAACCAGGATAGTGTTGACTCTATATTGGCCTTCCAGCTCACCTTGACTCATAAAAGAAAGCTCTCACTGGCTTTGGAAGAATTTGAGCAGAAATATTTCTTTATAGATATGAGAAAGGGTTCTGAGCTTATTACTCTGGAATATTTGTATTTCCTTATAGACTTTTTCTGCAATGAGTTTGCTTCTATTTTAAGGGAAAATGGTTATTAAGATTTGCAGTAATGTTTGACTGGGGAACTTTGTTCATTGTGATAAGTTGATCAGGAATCTTTGATTAATCTCTTATGACTTAAGGTGGAGACCGTGTGCTGAGGTTAGTGCACTACACACTTTTCACTACCATACTAGCATGCTGTGTTCTACCCCTTTAAACTATCCATGCATCATTCAGTATCAAAATAGCTCCAGATGCATGAATATGGAAAGATCCATTAACAGCCAGATTAGACACAAAACCTGTTGTCTTCTAAGTTTTCCTATTAGTTTTAATATCTTCTTACAAAACTGATTTCTAGTGTTCATACTCACAAACTGGAGAGCATAGTTTGCTTAAGGATTATGCAGAAATAATCCTCTTGATGGGAAGTCCTGTCCATTAGAAGCCCATTGGATCCTAACTTGCCTACTAATATGCCAGGCAGCATCTATCCTGTGCGTATGTGATCGTACAAATGGCCAGGTGATTCAATTGGCTCAGTTCATCACAATGTGCAAGTCATCTTCTGCTTTTTAAAAGTTTATCCACTATTTTCCTGAAAAAAGCTGAATAGCTTTCTGAACTTATCTGCATAAGGCATACTTGAAGGATTTTAAAGGTGCTTTTCAATAATGATCATGGACAGGAACAGGCTCCATCATACACAGAATTGTTTTTAGGGTGTAGGACTAAACCTTTTATTGAACTTTTGATGGCTAAAGGGAAAGGTTTTAAGAAATAATGAACCGAAACTGAGTATTTAAAATCATTTGAAGACAGGTTGTTTCACAAAGCTTTGCATCCCGATAATTGGAGCCCTTCAAAGAGTAAGTTCCCTGTTTCTTTCTCTATAACTAATCTTAAGAATGTTGACTACTAATAACAGCTCTAAAGTACAATATATAAAAACCCTACGGGTTCAAGCAGCCTCTGAGATGTGTCTATCTCCCCAGACATTTGCATCACCACTTAAAGTATGAAGTCTATGAGCTAAGCACTCAAACTGCAGTCATCGCTGGTCTGTGAAATTTTCAGGTAACAGTCTGATGATCCAGTGCTTCCTATCTTCCTCTGTTTTGGGATTTTCAGGACCTGGATGTATCCCAAACCGAAGCTTTACACACTTCCATTTCAGAAAGTGCTTTTAGAGATCTTACAGTTCACATGTGAACTTGTGTAGCTCACTTTGAAGTTGAGCCTTCTCCAATTGGGAATACTGGATCAGCTTTCAAGATCTGTCTTTAACATTTAACATGAGATTTGAATCCTGTGTCTATTCAACAGCTCTGCCTGAAGTGTTGCCAGAACAATGGACCTCCCTGAGCCTCTCATGTAGGGTGATGAAGACTGTCTAAGGTGCACTGCTGTTTCAGTTCTATTACAGTTTTTCTGTCATCTGCAGAATCTTCTCAAGCACTTTAGGTGTTTTCTCATGAATGCATTCATCGTGCAAGACCAAGCATGTCACTCCTTTTAAACCTGTTCTTCCTGCCACACTATTACAAGATGCATTTTATTCCAGTTTGCTATGTTTATGACACATTCCATTTACATACTATTTTAATTTATGCCAAAGAAGATCTTTTTTTTTTTTTTTATCTTTTACTGTCTCTGTCTTTTCTCAAAATCATAGTATCTACTATTGTGCACCTCTTTGCAGTTAAATTTAAAACATTTCTGGCTAAGAGTCTACTCGTCTTTTGCTGCAGTGTTGTTCATGGCTCTTATGAAGAATTTCTCTGAGGTAGCGTACCTATTGCACTGTTAGTGCTTGAAAATTTTGTTAGCAATCAGCAAATTAGTATTGCATGATTTTGTGCTTTGCATAACACAACAAATGGTTCCAAACAGGTTTCTGTGAATCTTTTCAATGTACAGCTCCCCAGGCTTTGCGAGGTGGCAGCAGCAGAAGAGGGGGAGGAGTTTGAAGCAGCATTGCCTTCTGGGGTGACAGAGAAGGAGGAAAATTCCTGGCTTTTTTTTTCTTTTTTAGCATGTAAGCGTGGAAGATTGTGCTATCTTCCAAAAAAATTTAAACCAATCTGAATTTTATCAGAGACTGTCTAGTTTACTCATGAAATACAGCAAAAAGAGTACCGTGTAAACGAAATGGACACAGCTTTCAAAAGGAAGATGTGCAGAGATCTCTGTCAGATCTCTTGTTCGTAAATCAGCTATTGCATAATCTGGAGGTATTGGATGTTGTTATTGTTTGTTAACCTTATCCTTTAGCTCTTCCTTGATACTCTCCTAAAGAAAATCTTTGTAGGAAGTACAATAGTTTCACAGGTACTGCACTGTGAGTTAATAAGAAGCTTGCTTTGTATTACATTTTGTTTCACTAGCAGAAACTTCAACATATGATGTAATCCATCCTAATTTATTTAATAGCCTTGATGGAATATAAGCAACTCTTTGGACAAACTGTCAAGAGAGGGGCTGGCTGATTTTAAAGGATGTAAGCCAGTTAGTATTGTCCTTCAGTGCCATCTGGTCTGGAAAACTAGCCAAAACATGGTCTGCTAAACTCCTGGAATCCAAATAGGAGTCCCTGATCTGAGGAAACACAAGAGATTTCGTTGTCCCCCACGCTTTCAGGAACCTATTGCACAATTATGTCTGTTGTGCAACTTGTGTAAACCCTTTACTTCTGAAGGGGTTTCATTCTGTAAAGATATACTGCACCTGTGTAAGATCTGTAAACAGGGCACAGGTGGACTACATTGTTAGGAAGGAAAAAGCAAGTACATTGTCATTTCAGGAAAAATTATCTCAAGCTCAGAGGACTCTGACATAAAGGACAGTGACAGAGAGCACATCATTACCAGCTGTCCCAGATAAATATTTTACACCCATAGTGGTACTACATTAATATTGATGATATATTGATATTTTCCACTTTTTGCTATATAAATTAATGAACTACTGGAATAAACAGCCAGAAGGAGTGGGATGATTTGTTACTCTGTAGCTTCCCCAATTTGCTGTCTTCCCAAGGCTATACGTTATCAAGAATAACAAATGGAATTCATATGGCTCCCTCATTAGCATGCATTAGCTGTATCAAAGTGTGCCTCATGGTTTATGAGGGTCAGTTCAGGAGAACCTCCATATCTTCAGACAATCTTTCTCCTCCTTAAAGAAAAGTAAGAAAGAATTAGGATGTCTGTAAGGAAAAAGCTTTTCAGGCTGTTTTTGGTCTCTTGTTAAGTTGTAGAAGAGGTTTAACCAATTCACTTGCCCATGAATATGATTTTATTGCTAATCTTTATCAAATGGGTCCACCCTATTAAACTTGTATATAACTTGTATTTTCTAATTATGTTGTTTAGAAATGCACTAGATGATTATCTATTACTTTTATTCATAAGAGATTCCCTGATTTCTGGAGGTTGCACTCTCTTGTCTTTACGTTTATAGTATCCATAGGGATTGTTGGTTTTGTTTTGTTTCTTTATAATAGATTCTATACAATACAGACAAGTTTGCTGCAGCAAGTGCTGCACAGAAACATTGCAAGACACGCACCAGCTCAGTTTGTAATCTAACCTGGACAAAAAGTGGAGAAAGACAATCCTCCATTTTGCCAAAGATATATACAGCTCAGTGTCACCTCAGGAAAGAAGACTGTTTTAATTGTGTTGCGTTGTTAATCACATAAGAGAAAAACGCTGAATGAAGCAGTAACACTTTTTATCCCTGAATGATCAAGTGTTTGACTTTTCTTTTCTTTTTTTTTTTTTTTTTTTTTTTTTTTTGTGGTGGTGGTGGTGTTGGTTGGTTGGTTTTGTTTTAATTCAAGAGTTGTCTTTTCTTCACTGACCAATCAAATTTCTAATATTTAGCTAGGAAAAAAAAAAAACATATATTTAGCCTCCCTCAGACAAGAGATTGAAGACAAAATGCTTCTACTGGCTTAATGGTTGAGCTACCTGTGAAGAAAGAACCACGACTATGTAATCAAGCCAAGCAATCCAGCAGTTTAGCTATTGGCTTGTTTTTATTGTTTTCATAGACAGCTAATGGCTAATGAAGATTTTTTTAATCATAAATGTCATCATATAATTTGATTCCTATGCACAGTGTATTTGATTTCTTTATATTCTAGAGACTTCTCTTATCCTACTGAACATTTTCAGAGCTCATTAGCACATTGCTGTAGATATGATTACACTTTCAGTTGGCACAGCATTTTCCTGTTGATTGCAGGGTGGTAAATGGCTCCCTTTGGTGCCTTTCCCTCTCATCTGGAGCACAGAGCCTAACTGCTGTGACCACTTATGTGACAAATTTGGCAGATGCAAGATCCCAGATGGAAAGCTCTCAAATTTGTGTTTCCAGTGTAGCATCTGGGTATTTGATTGGCTTCCTGGCTGACTACTTGCAAGATCTCATGGTCGTCTTCTACACATTTCAGTTATAATAGCTGCAGTGAGAGTTGTGGAGCTGGGTAATACCAGACTATAGACTGGACCTCCTAATTTGCATAATCTATTTAGGCTTTAACTTACTTTAATAAATTACCTTACAATATCATATTGATCAGTGAGTTAGACTATTCTGCTCCACTGTTTGAAAGTGAATGTTTATTGAGGAGGTGGAGCATCTGCCTCTCAGTTAGGAGTCACATTTTATTCTCTGTTCTATGACAGTTCAGAGAATTAATAATTTTAAAATGCATTGACTTGGAATGAAAGATACTAAGCCCCATAGAACTTGCCATAGACCTGTTCAATTGCAAACAATGGCTTAATTTGTGTTGGGACTTGCTTATTAACCAGAAGATGGCATTTATGTTTTTCATTGTCCATCAGGTAGCAAAGAAAATACTGAATGTATTTAAACTAAATTAGGACACAACATTAAAATAAGCAAAGTAATTTCAAATGGATATTCAGTAATCTTTATGTCCTGTTATTTTGCTTGTGACAAACTGTTTTGTGTTCTTCTTTGAAAATACAAGATATGTCTAGAAAGCAGTCCCTTTCAAATCCTTTAGAAAATCTCTGCATAGACAAGAGAATGAACTAAAATTTCTGTATAATAATCATAAGGTGTCGTAATAATACACAAGAATACCTCCTCACTGAAACACTCATTAAGTTCAAGACACACGAATGGTACTTTTTATGTACTATGGAAAAGCTGTCATTCACCCAAACTGGATGAAGTTTTTATGCACTTTATGTAGTATCTTCTCTTGTTAAATGGGGAGGAAAAAAAAAACCAGTAACTGTAAAAGAGGGTCTATTAAGTATTATTGCTTTATTTTGAACTTTGAAACTCCTCCTCTTTTGCTATTTAGGAGAATAAAATTATTTTTCTGTATATTCTAATGGTATTCTGAGCACGATCGTTAATAAACATAACAAGTGGCTTTAAACAGCATCACGCACAATGATGAAAGTTCTGATTCCTCATATCATACAATGTAAGTAATTCAGTAAGGGGCAAATCTCAGGATGCACTGTGGATTCAGAACAAGTATAACTGCCTTCAACTACCTTCAGATGTGTATACAACTTGAAAATCCAGCAAGTGTTGATATTAAAATGCATAAACTTCCTTCTTAGGAACATGTCACAGCAGAACTGTGAAAGTTACAGAACTGTCACGTTAGTTCAAGCAAGGCTTCAGGCTGAAGTTTTTGTGAAGTGTTCTATTACACGTGTGCCTTCCAGGGAAACGAGGCCTCTCACTCTTTTTGGTTGTTACATAGGGATCTCAAATTTCAACTGCTGGGGTGCCAACCACTGAACTGTGATGACTATTCCTAAACGACTATGTCTTTTTCTAGCAGCTTGCTGTTTTGTCTTTACAGTAGTCAGGATGACAGGGATGCAAGAAAAAAATTTCCTTCCTTATTGTGAATTGCTACTGCTGTCCATAATGTATACAGACTACTTTATCTTATAATATGCTTAGGCCCTGCATAATGTATAGGTTTTATGCTTATTTCAATAGCAGCAATATTTCTCAAAGTACTTAAAATTTTACTTTTCTCTTCTGGTTTAAGTAGTACTGCAAAAAAAATAAGGCATGAAATTATTTTACAGTGAGTGCTGTAGCCAAGATTTTTGCAAAACAAGAAATATGTATAGAGATAAAATTTGCAAACTTGTGAAGATTTACCCATAATAGGCTTTCCACAAACTGTCACGTAGGGATTTAAAAATAAAAAAATAAAACACCAAGCAACAATAGCAAAATCCAACAAAACTTCAAATGTTTAACTGGAGGAATAAAATGGCCCACAAAAATTAACTTGCAGTAACCGATGTAAGCATTATCTAGTCAGTAATGCTGAACAAATCACTAATCAATTTAGAACCATTTGTTACTGCTATAAAATATCAAAATCAGTAACTGACTTATGCAGAGGATAATTTCAGATAGATTACTACTGTTGAATTAATTTTCAAGGCTTGATTTATTCTTGCCAAACATAATGTAGTTAAATTCTCATTTCTCTCAGTCTTGCCCTCCTGGTGATACTACAGCTAAGAAAGCTTATGCAAGACTTATACATGAGTTTAAAAAATAAGCAATTTCTTGGCATGATGCTTCCTTTATTTGAAAGGTACTGGGGTGGGGGTAACATTTTTATTGGTTTGCAATATGATTTTGGTGGACAGTTTCTAAAATACATGAACCAGAGTCATGCTAGGGTGTAACATACGCTATGCTCTTAGGAAAATGCAGAACATATTGTGTAGGAATCAAAGTTTTTTCATTATTTGATATTTTGACCAAATGAAGTATTATAGGCTATGTGTCAGACTCCGGTGTCTCACACAGTGAGAGAAATCCACAATTACTTCACTGAAGCTAAACAAATTTTTTCAGATTCATGTCGGTATCTGTTTAGTACCTTCTTGTGATCAAGCTCTGTTTTATTATCTTTTTAGATATTTAACACTACTCTTGTAATTCAGTGGTTGACTATCTTGCATTAATTGCACCTTCTAATACTGGCAGTTATCTATCTTTAGTATCATATTAAAGGCTGTTGTGCTGCTGAAAGTTTGACTTTGCAGGTGAAGCGTAAAATCGAAGTCTTATCACTCTTGTCTGTTAAAGATCTTATGACAATGTTTTGCAAGAATAATATGTTACCATCAGTTTCTTGTATAAACTGCAGTTAGCTTAATTACAATCTGCCTTCCTAAATTCCTTCTGTTGTGTCATTTTGATAAGACATTTTTCACTTTCTCTCCTAAAACTGTTGTGTAATATTGCTTTATGCTGTTAAACATCTGCTGTATTCCACCCCAGCGGTGTCTGATTCACTAGTAGGTGAAGTGACTGCTGTGTGCCTGGTATATAAAACACTTTGGTATCCTTTGGGATAAATATAAATGCAGAGTGTTGTAACAAATCTGTAGTCACCAAGGACTTTGTGGTTGTCACTATGTTGCAAGTTATAGCAACTGGGAACATCACAAGCAGCAGTGATGGAACAGTAGAATCAGTTTTTAAATGTGATGCATCTGACTCTTAAGACAGAAGAGTGTGTAGAAATAGGAATTATGACACACAGCAGAACAGCTGTTACCCATCTCTTAGCAGACATTGCTAGATTTCCTGACAATACTGATTCCTACCATTCTCCTGACACAAAATGACTTTGGAGGCCTCATGAGAGAAGGACGTGTCTTGGAGACCATGGGACAAAAAAAGTTCTGTCTAAATCCACCTTCTACAGTGCACTTGAAATTTCCATGAGCAAACTGGATGGGGGAGTGGTATACCCTAGAGAGCTGTATGTGGAAACATCAAATTTTACCTGACACAATATAATGATACAGAAACTGGTTCAGTGGAGTTAGTTATCTTGGTAATAAAAGGCAAATATATTACAAGATGGTTGTTTGCCTTAGATTTTTGCATGTACTCTTCTCTATGGATTTTGGAGAATAATTTCTCCAAAACTCTCTCCTTTAAAGCTGCTAGTATTGTACCTCAGAAGAGAGAAAAGTACCAAGAAAACTCCACTTGGAGAACATGGCACAAAAATTCCTCCAAGATTAGCCAGTTGCCAAGCTTTTATATTACTTTCATCTGTTTGCATTTTTTTCCAAGTGTCCATGAACCAAAGTCAAAACCAACTTTTTCCAAAAGGTTATAACTGTGTTTTTTGTTTGTTTGTTTCAGACAGTGAATTGCTCATCAGACAAGACTATAAAATGACTTTTGTTTTCCTGTTTAATCTGAAAAATTACCCTTGTCTCAAAATACACTTGAAACTACAAAGACATATTTATCTTGTGTGTTTCAGTGAAAGATAAATCTATACGAAGTCTACTAATTATTAAGGAGTATAGTTTATAAAATTCTATTGCTGCCCATTGAAATTTTGAGTAGTCTTGCTGCAGATGTTTCAATTATAAATAAAAAGCTTAATTTCAGCTGCTTGAGTAAACATTCTATCTTTCTTAAACCAAATCATAAATTAATTTCAGTGTAACTGCAGGCTTTTGCAGCCTACAGTTTAGTACTGGTAAATCTACACATATATACAATATACTTGTGACTATATAAAACAATGTGACAGAAGGGAACCAAAGAGAAAATAATGACTGCTTAAGCAAGTACTGGAATGCCAATGATATCAGGTCCCCTTATTAATATTAAGATGAGAATATGGCTATTAAAATGCTGATTAAAGCATCTCAGAAGATGCCCTATAGAACTCTTGAGATAATAAATGCCAGGGAAACTACTGCTAAATACAAGGGAATTTGTAAGATAAAGGGAGGCAGAAGCAGTGACTTAATGTTATGTGTTACTTTGTCCCTGAGTTTTAATAGACAGCAGGAGAACTAAACGCATCATATTTATTATAACAGCCATTTTTTCTTTGTCTAGTACAATAAAATGGTGCATTTAAATACAAACTATGATATAGTATGCTGCAAATGTGTAATACATCAAGGAGAATGTAGACAGTATCCTGCTGAAAGCATAATACTTTTGATTTAAGGACAACATGTGCAACGTGCTCTTGGTGACCCTGCTTGGCAGGGGGGTTAGACTAGATGATCTCTAGAGGTCCCTTCCAACCTTAACCATTCTGTGATTCTGTGATATATATGTTTATTCTCTGTAGCACTGTGAGGAGAAAAAATAATAATAAAAATAAAGAACCCCAAACAACTTGCTAAGTACAGGATTTTTCTTTTATTTTACTTTTTCCTTTATCTTATAAGCTCTCCTTTTTCCTCTTCTTTAAGAGGAGGACTGACAGACACCATGTTAAGTTGGCCCCTATATTATTGCTCTTCAGTCAGCCTAACAGGATGGTAATTTATTGATGACAATCTTCAAAAAGAGTTTCTGTTTAGAAGTTCTCCTGAATTGGAAGTGGCTTATTTGAACCAGTTGGACCTCATAAGTCTCTCTAATTAGGGTAGAAACCTAGAGTGAACTTTGTATTCTCTTCTGAGATATCTAGTACTTTCCTACACAAAACATGACAGAAACAGTGGCTCTCATTGTCTCCCTGATTTTTGGTGGTTCTTACTGAAGCTGATTATGGCTACTGTTATAGGAGTAGTATGATCAATATTTAGTAAATTCTATAACCCAGAGACTCCTCTCTCCCTCCCTCCCAATATAGGAACTTACCAGGCTTTTTAAACTAATCAAATCCCCAAGAATTTTCCCAGCTTCAACATAAACATATCTTTCCACACACAGAGATGGCCCTCTGTATATGCATTTTTTATTTTAGATAAAAAAGAGGATGAAATTTAGTGGTGTTGCTTTCTTTATCTATATATATACATACACATAATATATATACTTAACATTTATTTTTAAGGCTTAATTCAGGTTTAAGTGGAATATCTTTTATGACTACCATCTGAAGAGTGACAAACTTCACCTTAACAATCCTAGTCCCATCCCCAGAAGAGGGGATTTTTACTCTCACAGAGTTTTTCCTCTTCCTTGGTCACTGCTTAGGAAACTGCTTTAAAAAGCTTCATCCTTGTTATAAAGTATTCTTATCTGTAGACGTACCATATGGACAAAAGTCTAGTGATGCTACTAAAATGTCCTTAATTAGTCATTCCTACTATATATCACATTAGGAGTCTGGTATTTATAGAAATGGAGTCACTGTTAATGTATCATGGCAGTGGCTATCTGGAAAACTTTACTGATAAAAATTTCAGTTATGTAAAAGCTATTTACAGATTTCCAATGTTGAAAATTTCAAATTTTTACTTGCGGTATCTGTAAAATATGGTTTTTGATTAAGTAAAAAATTTGGCTTTAACTTCAAAGAAATTTGAAAGATGATACAATAAAGCATTTCCACTTCACTAAAATAAATCAACCTTTTCCAAATAAAACAGAATATTTTTTCAATGAAGAATTAAAATTAATATACCTTGGTGTGTTTGTTATAATCAGTAATGAGCAAAATATTTTATTTTACCATTTTTATTTTTGACTTCTAGATAAACCTCCTTAGTTAAGATAATACTATTTCCTTCCCCTTTGCAGGTTCTGTCTTTCACTTTATATGTGTATATATACACATAGATGGAGAAAACAATTTTGCCAAGTTTTGACATTGTTTTTTTATGAAAGCATCAGTTCTTATAAAATGTTCTTACATCTGTAAGATGGCCCATCTGCTCTAACATACGTACATTAAATAGCTAATTGTTCTAGTTTTGTTTCAGAATGGTTTTGTGACATACATTCCCTTAAAAAAAAAAATCAAAACCCAGTTTCCTTTATTTTCTTATGATGTTTGTTCTGAGGTTCCTAAGCATTCTCTAAGTGTCGTCTTGCCCTATTTATCTTTTCAATATTAAAACTAGTAGGGCTTAATATGATGGCTGTGAAATTAAATCACAGTTGATAATAAAAATGGGTATAATTCATTAGTAAAGAAAATAAAAGATGTTCTTCCAAAGGTCAGCATTCATAAAGTAAAATTATTGGTGTGTGAATTAATGGAAAATTAGCTAACATGCTTTGTGATGCAAGGCTATGACTTCAGGCTACACTACTTTGTCAAAGGCAATTTTTTGAAGTCATGCTCTAGCTGGTACTTTGTTTTTAATAAATGTATCTAAGCAAGATAAGTAATTAATATTCTTAGAATTAGATGAGTGATGAGGCTACTGAGATTTTACCCACAAATACAGAACAATAAATTATTCAGAAGATAAGTATATTTTTATAAATCTTCTTCCAACTGATTTTTAAATTTTTGAGCTCCTGAGGAAATAATTTAAATCAGCATCACTGTTGGAAAAAATAAGTTGCCTATTAGTATTAAAAGGCTGGAAAATTTGATTGTTATATTCCAAAAATTTAGAAACTAAAAGTCAAGAAATAATATTTTCTTTTTAAAACTGAGAACATAATGAAATTCTCATTATTTTGAGAGATTTACCAAATTCACCCATGATTCCTACAAAAGCCTACACTATCTAGCTCCTATCTCACTTTCCCATTAAAAATCCCACCTCTCTAAATTATTTCTTTGCATCTTGCTCCAAGAAAATCTCCCATTGCTCTAGAATCATGCTAGTGTTCCTCCCATCATTTGATTAACTGAATATCTTGGATTTTCCTTATGCACAACTTCCATCTGCAAGGGCTGAATGCTGATAATTTGTTTTGCTCTTTCACGAAATGTATTTTTGAGGGTATCTCTGCCCTTCTCTAAAAATTAAGAAGTCCACTGTTCCCTTACCAGCAGTGGGCCTTCCTGAATTTGCTGATATTTTTGGTTTTGTTCCCCACCCCGAGTACATAAGACACATTTGCAAATGCCATAGATGCAAAGAAGCAGCATTAACTCACTGGAGAAACGGACTATCAAGTAGAGGAAAGCAATTTCCTTTGAATGGTTCCTCAGCACACTTCCACCTTATGACTTAATCCAATGACTCATTATAAGTCAATAGTAAAAAATAGTGGTGACTGTAAAGAGACTCTTGAGGTCAAGCAAATAGAAAATAAAGAAGCCTTAAAAATCCCTACGAAGACTGAACTGGAAATAATTACATATTTTGGCACTCATTTAAAGCTTTACACACCAGCCAACTTTGTAGCCATAAACAGGTAGGCAGTCATCAGTCCCAATGATGTGATTTGCAAGGAATTGGATGGTGACAAATAATGATGATCAACCAGAAGATAAGCAATAACAAGCAGGCTTAATGACAACGTTGCAAAATTCATCGGCACCAATGCATTACCCACTGGCACAGCCCCCTTGATCTGTTGTTTTTCTTGTGCCAAATTGGAATTCCCTCCATAATTACATTTTTTTCCCCAGTCATCTTTATTATCCATTTCACCATCTAAAAATTAAAATTTTTAGTTCATCACCAAAAAAAAGAGTCTTTCAGTTTTAACTTACTTTAGAGAGAGACAGATAGACAGACAGTCAGACAGGCACATTTGTAAGAGTTACATTTCTTTCTGTTAAAAAAACTCCATATACATATACAAAGCACACAAAAAAGAATCAAGGTTGTATTACTAAACACATTTGAGATTGAAATCCGTACTTTACAAATGCCCAGGATGTGGTGTCAATCAGAGGCAAAAGCGATGCTATGTTCAGCTAATTGTAGTTGGCTAGCAGCTTGCTCTGAAGGGCTGAGATGCTTTGTTTGGAAGGAAGATCAAAGATTCAAGAGTGAAAAGATGCAGATGGGTGAAAGAGCTAGGAAGCAGCATCCATATGGGGATGTAGGGAGAACTGATGTGTCAGTGCTTTTGGACTCCATTTGGACTCCTAATCATCCTTCAGCTGAGTTCACTGGCATCATCAATTTGGTAAATTTGAAATCACCAGCTACCAATGAATGGATTAATAGAAAACACAGAGAAAGCTGGGAACTGCAGGCAATGTATGCCTGTAGAACTAGAATTATTTTAAAGCTATCTGCAATAAATACATAAAAAGAATATGTGGGGAAGGAAGGAAAGAAATCAAAAATTTGTTTACAGTTTTGGAGACTGGGTAAGCATCCAGCAAATCAGTTATTTAGCTAAATTTCTTGGTAAGGCCTGCATTAAATATTTTGCGCAGAATTTCAAATCACTTGAAAGGAATTTTGGAGAACCATCTTACTAAATTAATGATGCTGATCACAGCTGGGAATCTACATTCTCCTTCTCTGTTGCTACTTTTAACTGCTGTTCTTATGCCTACCTTCTCCAGGAAACCGTAAGAGCCTTAGATCATTGTGATGCTTGGAGTGTCCCAAACTTCTTGGAGGTCAACAATGATTGGGTCTGGGTGACTCTCTGTTGCAGAAAAGTGTCATTCAGACTTTTCACCTACCTAGTGAATTGCCCATAAAATATCTGATTTTAATGCAAGTTTCATGATACTTCATTGCATGGTACAACAGATGCAGTGAAATGTGCATATCAATAACAGCAAGTACTTCTTTTGCTTGGTTTAAGAGAATCACAGAATGGTTTGGGATGGAAGGGACCTTAAAGATCATCTGGCTTCAACCCCCCTGCCATGGGCAGGGATGCCACCTGCTAAATCAGGTTGCACACGGCCTCATCCAACCTGGCCTTGAACACCTCCAGGGATGGGGCATCCACAGCTTCTTCGGCAACCTGTTCCATTACCTCACCCTCCTCTGAGCGAAGAATTTCCTCCTAAAAGTTTCATATTGCATATAAACATACAACTTCTTGCTATCAGTTTGTGACCTGTGTAAGGATGGGGAAAGATTCTTAAGACCTGTGATCCTGAGATACAGAAGAGCATTACACAAGAACTGAATGGTGAAAAATATTGGAATAATAAAAATGGAGTGATTAAATGCATCAGTTATAGGTTAACAAAGATTTCTGTTATGAGCTGAACTCTTCAGTTGGAAAACAGAGGAATTAAAAAATAGGTGTATTAACTTATCAGCAGATGAATATAAATATGATACAGCTGCAAAAACGGTCAATATACTTCCAGGATGCTTGAGGTAAAGTACAGATAGGAAAATATAAGTACAAAAAAGTATAAAATATAAGCAAGAACTTATCTGGAAGGCTGTTTACACATTGGATTACCCCAATCAAAAGAGATGAACTCAACCTGGAACAGATAAGTGAAGTTTTCTTAGGATAGCTGAGAGCATGGAGAGCCTGAAAGGAAGTACAGTTGCACTTTACAGAGACGAAAAAAATAAGAGAGAGAAAGAGAAGGAAAGGTTAAAAAAAAAAGTAGAAAAAAAAGCATGAACTAAACGAAGATAGGTTTTATTTGAGGGACAAGCCCAGTGAGTATAACACAGTTGTAAATGGTGAAGCAAGAGATGGCAATAAGCCATGTGTTTCTAGAAGAGCTTTCCAAATAATAGAGAAAAAAAAGATTTTTTACAGCTTTGCTAAATATTGGCATGAGATTGAGAAAGCTGAAAGAACTACCTTTAGCTCTTCAGAAGGTCATATTTTAGAGGCGCATAAGACTGAAAACAATGTATGCAATATACTATTGATATGTTTCAAGACTTGATATATCAAGGAAAAAATACAGTTTTTATAGATGATTAAGATAGGCTCTCTAAGAATTAATGGCAAATGTGTTTCTTCTCATAATCAGTGCATGTTGAAAAATAGTAATGGGAACCCATTGCATTTTAGAAGCTAGAAAAACTGTTGTTCATTCTGTTATTTTTTGGAGAAGAGCTGCACTAGCACTGTATAAAGAATCTTCACACAGCAACACCATGTGAGATGATTCTGAGTTCTGAATTACTTCTTCCTGACCATTTTCCTTTAAGCTAAAAGACTAATGTTTTGATACTTAAAGGTCAACGTTTATTAGAAACATAAGCTAAGTAGTGTACTAAGTATTTTTTTTTAATAGGGAAAACTCACAGAAATTAAGGCAGAATAGACATAGTGATAAGGCAGAAGAGAAAAAAATAAAAAAGAGCTTATTAACAAACTTCCCCCACATACACTCTGTAAGAGAGAAATCCTCCTTCCTGAAAGTGGTTTCGGTGTCTTTATGAGTTGCAGGAAACACTGTATCAGATCCTTAGGAAGTCTCTTACCTGCCTTCAGGTATGCTTCCCACTCATTTCTCTCACTTAGAAAATGAATGAGCTAATCATCCTTCATTCAGAAGCTCTCTTTTCCCCAGATTGCTTCAGTTGGGAATCTGAAACTTTTTTTCTTCCAGCTGGGCTCTCTTATCTCTGAGGGAAGAAGCAATCTCTCCCTAATTCACTCTCCTTGTTTAAAGGAACACAACATGCAAACAGAAGAAAAAAAACCACTGTCCATCACAACCACACATACATACAGATTCATTAAAAATATTTCCCATTTTGCAAAACTGAATGGATGAAACTAGGCATAAGTCTTCCCCAAGTGCAGGGAAATCCAGAAATTTTCAGACATGATCTAATCATGCTTCGTATCTGTGCATATAGCAAGAAGATTAACTGCTGCTTTTTTAAAAAGAATGTTTTAATTCTTCTTTTTCATGACTCAAAATAGAATTGGCAAGTTCTGCTGAAAACAGTATTTGCTAGCTGCAGATGCCAAACTATCTTTTATTCCAGAAAGCTAGATACTTTTGTAGTAAAGCTCATAGTTAGCAATAAAATAGTTGCAGTTTTAAATGTTTTTAACACTCCCAGTAGTCAACTGAAGCCTTTCTTTCTGCAAGTCTGGAAGCAAAAAGATTTAAGTTTCTTTCTTTCTAGATATTAAAAGAAATGTAATCTTTAAGAGTTAAAAAATGATAAAGAAAATGTAATAAAGCCCTTTGACTCTTGCTCTGTTTTTTAACATTTATTCAGCAATGCCATATTATTCTGAGGATCAAACCTCTCCTTCCAAAGGAGAAGCATTTTTTTTCTTGTTAGTTCCACAATCTTTGTTCAAGATACAGCTAAGCTCTAACATCATGACATTCTAGTCATGAAGCCTGTAGATGTTCAATTAATTCCTGTTAAGGGGTAAGCCTGACTTCTTAATAAAAATGGAAGGTAGATGCTATCTTTCACTAAGAACAGATCTGATTGCAAAGATTGAATTTTCGCAGATTACAGACTTCCATTTACAGTACTTGTCACATTTGTTGTTTAAGCAGTAGAGTTTAGCAGTAAGGGAACGAATGCTAGATAACCCACTGCTATAAAACGTATTGGCTTTTACATAGTTAAAGAAAAACTTTCATGATTGATAACAAATTGGAAAATAATTATGATTTTGTCTCTCTTCAAAGAATTTGTTATTCTATTTCTTCACTCTTCTGCAATATGACAAAAGACTCAGTGACAGCACAGCAGCAGCAAGAAATCCCTGAGCAGCTGGGAACTTGAATTAAAATAACATCTCACGAGGTTCTCAGCCCCAGGATCAATGCCTGTTGCTATTCCTCACACACACTGTCCTTTTAAACAGGGTATGTGAATATTTGTGTAAGCCTGCATTTACTTAATACATGTTTGGAAAAGGTAGATCAACCATGCACTTTTCAAGCTAATGTCTTTGCCTACAATATGCAAATAATGTTCTTCATTATGTCAGCTACTGGTCATGTATTTATTTATCTTTACTTATGTTACCATTGAAATTTATTTAACATTATCCAAAATGTATACATTTCAAACTGTAAAGAGGTGAAAATTCATTATTCTTCATTGACAGATCAACATTCTTTAAAGGAACTTGAAGCCATTTATAAATTATGCCAAATTAACTAAACTCATTGCTGTAATTTTCCTCACTCTGCAGAAGATTAAATTTTGATATCAGTATGTTAAATGACTCACACAGAATAGGCCTAGAGGTAATGTTAAAATAAACAATCTAATAAACAGTTTCAACAAGTTTTATCTATAGACAATTACTCATAATAAAAGTAGCAAATGACACTGAATATACCACAATTCACAAATTATCCAAGTCTCTAATTTCCAGCATTTTCTTCTGACAGGAATTATTCTAGAAAGGATCAGTAAGAGGACAGAATACTGATTAAATTCATGAATAGCTGGAAATAAACAGAATTATAATCTTTCAAAAAGCTCAAATTAAGTACAGTCAAAATAAACCAGTTCTAGCTTGTTGCAACTAGCTTTGATAATACACATATTATTGAGACACTGCCTTTCTCCCCTCTTGTTACATACATGTGTTAATTGCTATACCTGCACCCATATTTTGTTACTGTAATATAATAACAAGGAAGTAATCCCTGGATGCCTCAAAATGTTTATTAAAACAAGCCACAAAGAGGGATACGTTAATATTAAAGATAAATTAAAATTGTATTAAAAGATAAATTGAAATGAATGTAGTTCATAACCTGTCAGTTAACAAAACCATTAAGTGCACCTTTTTTTCTTCTACTTCAGACAATGACTTTGCCAATCTATGCACTGAACAACTGTTAAATTGAAATGCTGTGTCACCAGACATATGGCCATCAGATAAACAAGTTTCTCACTCAAATCACAATGTAAAGCCATGATTTGCATGGGATCACATTCCTGATGACACAACTGATGACACAACTGCAAATAGGAAATGTTATTTTACGGATTGTACACCCCAGATAAATCAAAATGAACACTTTGATGCATGTGTCTTTCTTTGAAATAGGAAGATGACGTTCCAAAAATGCATAGTTTGGTTGGCAATTGCACTTTTGGCATTAACAACTTTGTTTCAGGTAAAAGAAGGGTAAATTGCATATCTTTGTATACACAAAATCATCGTGAAAAACTGAATTACAGGCACATTTTATGCGGGGAATGAAAGAAGTTCTATATTTTAGTCAGCTTGAATTCATCAGTGGGAACCATGAACTCTTATGCTGTAATCTGTGTTCTATTGCTATGATACTGAGCAGATCAGTGAAACTATGTCTTTTTTCAGATTTCCAGTTAGAAAAATCAATTAATTTAGTTTGTCCAAATTGTACACCATCCTCATTAAGGAATTGAACGGCGTGTCTAGAACTGAGATTTCTGGTATAGGGTTTAATTAGAAAAAGAGTTATCTTGCAATAAATTAAGAGAACTGGGTAAGATATTTACTGTTCATATAAAATAAAGTTGTTGAAAGAGCAATGACTACAAATAAAATGATTAAAAGTCAGAAAATGACAAAATTAAGACAGCATCCTTAATTCTTTCCCTTTTTTCATATACATTCATATATATCTCCAATAAAGGAACCACAAGCTATATTTCCACTGAATCCTTACTTTAACAAGTGTGTAAATTGGGTAACACAGAACATCTGCCATTCATCATATGTGGCTCCATGACTAAATTGCTGCTTGCTACCCAAAGAGTTCACAAAACAAGAATTGTAATCACTTCTTAATTATTTTCTCATTTTTTTTTCTATCACTAAAAGCAAAAGTGGAAAAAAAAAGATAACCAGGTCTTTAAGTGCTTTAAGTATCTTTAAGAGAGTTAAATCATGTCAGTGTATGCTCATGTTAACTATTCCCACTTCCCTAGCTGAAACATAGGATTGTAGCTGCTTTTAATGTACTCCTAAATGTCATGTGCTTAAATGTTAAAACAGCAATTCTCTTCCTCTGTAAAGAAGATGGGAAAATGCATTTTTGTAAATCACTTGCAATTTAGTTAGATTAAACTCTCCTTTATTCATGTAGTTAACCACCATTTCAAGTATTTATTCTGGGACAAAGAGAGGCATACTGAGGAAGAAAATAGGAGACAGTATAGGAAAGAAAGAAAACAAGCAATTGGAAAAATTCTACCTGCTGCATTATGGTCTGTCACATTTTTCTCCCTCCTTCTCTTCTTATAGGCAAACAACTCTTACAGTTTTAGTTACATAGTATACTATCTATTACATTTGAACAGTATAGATTACACTTAGTTTTATCTGTATTAGCAAGATGCATCTGTCCTTAAACACCATAAAGATGAACAAGTAACAGGGATACTTTACACCAAGTAAGCCTAAGTCTTTCTGCATTCAAACGTGAATGTTTGTTTCCAATTGACAGTTATGGTCAGTTCCTTCTAAATGTATACATGGGCTACAGAGTCCAGTCCAATCAGAATTATTAGGTTTAGTACACGAATCATTTGGTGAAACTCTATTGTATATAAACGCAAAGTCTACAGAATAACACAGAAATAACCTGGGTAGCTTTAAACTCCAGCAGTGTAAAATCTCACTATTCTGTCTGTGGTGCTGCTGCTTCTGGACTTCATCATTATTTGAATTAATTTATTGAAATCTAGTTCAAATCAATTTGTGGTGCTGTTCCATTTAAACTATTACCACTATTTGAGCAAGTTTATTTAATTCTATTTTGGTGTCTTTATACTACACAGTAGTCAGAAGCATGACACGGTTTAAGGCCTGTATTATACAGATGGGAACAATAAACACTGGAGCACTAGGTCTGGTGATGAAAAAATAATCATTTTAGCTTGACCAAAATGTTTTCTCTGACACGATATGAAATTTTCCTTTTTATTTACAGGTTATTTATTGTCCTTACCACATTTACAAATACAATACCCTTTAAAAAACAAAACCATTTAAAACCAGGATGTGTACTTTTGAAATGTCCCAACTGCTCTAATATGTCAAGTTTTCCAACATAATTATTCAATTAATTCATTAGTTACTCAAATAAATGATTGATGGAAACTAAAAATAAAATATAAAAACTGAAACTAAAACTGCATTTTTTGTAAATTATGTTAAAAGGAAATAAAATGAAAAGGTTGGTTTACTTTATTATGGCCCTGCCTAGTGACTTCTAAATATCCGTAGTTGTATTTAGGGCTCACTCAGAACAAGAACATGGTTATTTGGTAATTTCTGTTGCAGAAAAGTAGTAAGATTTTTTCTTTTTTTTAAGCTTGAAGTATATGAATAGTGCCTAAGAAAGATCTCACAAGCGTATGAGGGATTCAAGCACAGGTATTCAAACACATAAGCACATACAGCACATTTTCTATATTGACTATTTTGGAATCTAGTTCATTCAAAAAGTCTATGGCAGACTTAAAATGATCTTGTCAAGTCAAGAGGATTCACAAGGAGTTTCAATCTGAAGGAACTATGCAGTGTCCAGTGAAAGAGACATCTGGGAGGAAATTGCAGACAAGTTCTCAGCTGTTCATCCATATATTATAATAATATTTTATCCATTAATATGCCTTTAATTTCTTACCAAGAGTTCCCAAAAACTCATTTAAGTAAAGTTTTCAAATAGGTAGCTAGAAGATTGCTCTGCCATTTTTAGGGTGGCAAGCCTGGTTTCCTTTTTTTTCCTGGGGAATTTCAGAAAACACAAAAGTGAAACAGGAAAAAAAAAGATACGGATGAGCATCTCCAGTCTTAATAAAAATTAACAGTAGCATTATACAAATTGTTTACATAATTAGTGGCAGATTATATTCTTCCTTTTCTGCCTTGAACCTCAAGTCAAGTAAAGAATCTCTTCAACAGAGCATACTCTTCTTTAGCATGTATTGAACCTGCAGCCAGTATGTTGCTCTTACTACAATGCCATTAAGCTAAAAAAGCTGCTTTAAAAATGGTTTCTTCTGCAGTAAGTACTTCACAATTTGTAACGCACTGTGTGTGAAATGCAACTGCTCTGATTTTGCTGGCATTTAATATACTCTTTTTTCCTGTGTAAAGAAGGGACAAAGATACAAGGACTAGCTGTGAGATGTTTCAAGACTGCTTCGACTAAAGCAAACCCACAATTCTTTCCCCAGTTTCTATCATTCTACACTAATTCTCTTCCTTCCATCTTTTCCCCTTCAGAAAAGATGGAAAAGGAGCCTCCTTCTTGTCTTTGCCTCCTTCCCTCACTTGGAAGCTCACAGCTTGACTGAGAAGTGAACAGACAGTTGTTAAGGAAAGGATAGAAAAAACAAGGGTAGGGAGCATACAGTGCAGAATTGTGTGATTTTAGGAGCTGGGTCTCTTGACTGGGAGATAATTATGACTTCACACATTTCTCTCAGATCAGATATACAGACTATATACTTCAATCCAGTCCATCAAACTAGCATGGTACTTTCCTGACTGCTGCAGATACTGTAGGGAGGACCTTAATGCTTGATGCAAAATGGCATCGTAGAACAACTTTAACTTCCCATTAGCTGCAACTCCTATTGAAGTTGTTCAATTTTTCTTAATTTCTTGGTTGTGCTTCTATTTTCAGCCCCACAATTCATGAATGGAACAACACAAAGGATTGTAATGATCCTTTTTAACTTAGAGGTGATTTACGTATGTTGTTCAAGTTACCCATTTTCCTGTTAGTATACCATGGTAATGTCAGTAATGAAAAATGAATGTTGTGAAGAAGTTTGCAAGAACACATATGAAGGTAGCTACTTCTGTCTTCAAGAAAGGCAACAAGATACATAAATACTGCTCCTAACTTAGCTTTTTGTTCTGTTTCAGCACAAAAAGGTGTTTCAGTACCTTTTGATTTTATAGCCACCCAGTTATTACCATCACTTTTTAAACGTACTCTGGACTCATTTCTGTCATACATATCTAAATTAAATGA
Source organism: Anseranas semipalmata (assembly GCA_013399115.1). NCBI lineage: Eukaryota > Metazoa > Chordata > Aves > Anseriformes > Anseranatidae > Anseranas > Anseranas semipalmata. The sequence goes on from VXAA01006698.1 coordinate 405,058, forward strand.
GTAGAGTCCTTTGTAAACAAGGCTGTTACTTTGGGTAGTGGTGCTTAGTGCTGAAAAGCAACTCCCACTAGAATGCTGCTTTTTTTATTCCTACTTGAGCTGGCAGAGTTGATCAGTCTGGTACACACCAAACCTTAAGGAAAGGGAAACTGTATCAAACTTAACTCTTAAGAGAGAATCTCAGGCAGATACTACAGAAAGCACTTACTGCCTGCCTGACCAAGCAAAGAAATTAAGAAATCTATTATAAAGTGTGTGAGGTGTCACAAAATATTTTAAAATAGACATCTTACTCCATGGTGACTTAAAACACCAGAAAACCCTTCTCCACTTGCTATTTTCCATTTGCTTCAGACACACAGAAACCTTGAACTACATGCACAAAGCCAGTTTTGATAAGCAAGTTGTCATCTTTTTTTAAGGTACAAGAAACTTTTTTTCTTAAAGTGAGCTCACTTGGTCCTTGATTTCAGACCATGCTTCAAGCTAGTCTCTTAGGTTAACTTCTCAGAAAGTGCAAGGTGAAAAAACAGTCTTTACAATTGCTCAGGAAAATAAGTGCAGTTAGAGATTTAAGCAAACCAAAAGCCATGCCTATACAGGGCCTAATCCCGGTCTCCTCAAATGACATCCTTTTTCTTAGGATTCACTGGGAGACAGTGCAAACTCAGCTTTATGAAGAATTTGGAGAAGGCCCAAACACTTTTTGTGAACTGAAGGATTTTATAAACAGAACTTTTATCCTAGGCTGGCTATTTCAATAGGATTATATATATGAAGACTTTCTGTGCTGAAGATACTCCCTAAATGTATAATCCCTGCTGAGCCAGCTGGTTAGGGGAAGCTGCCACCCTGTCTATAGTTCTCAGCAGGCATACAATTTAAACACTGGGGAGTTTAGGTACTCTCTGTAACACTAAGCTTTCTGCTCCCAAAGAGCTTAGAAGTGCAAAGCCAGCGAATGTAACCTGTCTTCTGTTAATACCGCACTTTGGTGTGCTTGAATTCCATAAACAGGGTTTGCATTTTACTTTTCCTCTCTTGTTTTCCCTTCAAAAAATGGAGAGGTAAATCCCTGTGAATATAAGAAAGCCTATTTTTCATAGACAAAGAGATCCAGGAATAAAATATGGTTTCAAGTAAATTTCAGAAAACATACACTGCCAGAAGTTGCCAGAACACTCCAGAATGAGGAAAACTAATTCTTTACTTATTGTTCAGTCAGATGCTAAAAAAAAAAACACCTCCCTTTCTCAAAAATCATGTGTCTCTGTAGAGCTAATAATGGGAAATGATAAAATTGCTTTACCTAATTAAGAAGAAATTATCAAGAATTGTCATGGGGTATTTACCATGTTATCATTGGATAATCCAATGGTGTTGCTGTTACATGTTGTGTTTCCTACTGTTTTCAATAAACACATAGTTACTACATAGGTATTGTAAATACACATACATTACTTTTTTTTTTGGCCAGAAAACACTCTTATAACAAGGTTTTTGTTATTTGCTTCCTCTTTTATTAAGAGGCAAGTACACTTCAAAATGTGGGATTCTAAACTGAAATTACACTCTTTAATTTGTAATATAATTAAGAACAACCCATTTTAACAACAATGGCTAAATATAACTTTTGTCCCACTACAGTTTTCTAGCCAGAATTTAATTATGAGAATAACTACTACATTTTGTTCTTTTACACCCTGCATTCAGTGTCCATTGATTTCAGACTGAGCTGAGGTCTCTGGACAATTTGAAGGGTAAAATCTGTGTGTTTAGTTAAGAGTAGCTTTAGGTTTTCTCAGGTTAGCTCAGTAGCAAAGGAATCAGTGAATGCTTCTTGAGGATGGAGTTTGCAAGTAAGATCTACCTTTCTCTTATTGCTTATAATAAAGTATTTGTGTATCTTGTATATAGCTTAAACTGCATGGATTAGATACAAGGATTCAAAGTTTAGGTTCCAGGATTCGCAGACGTTTGTGATGGGCATAGAGGTTCTCTACATCACCAGTGAGTGCTTCCTGCCCAGGCACGGACAGGTAGATTGGGCAAAGAGATGCAAGATACAGATGCTGTTCACCTTGAGCTAGTGAATACCGTATGACAATTCTTTATCCCTTTTCAGGATTTCATCATGTGAAAACAGGATTAACTTCTGCTTAATTTCTCAGGTGCCCCCCTTGGAGACATACTAATATCCTTTCTTTCAAAGAACTGAGCAAGTGTACCTGCTTCTTCCCACCCTCACTCCACCTGTAACCAGACTATGAAGAGGAAAAGGATCTTTTCTCTTATGCATTAGATTAATGGATAGAACATTAACCAAGGAAACAAGCCCACGCTTCTGCTTGGAAAGGTCAAAACACAATATACTGCCTTTGATGACACCACTGTAAGCATCAAACACCTAGTAATTAGGCTGTACCATTGTGCATCAAGAAATTTCTCATCATTCTTCTGGAAATCTGTTTTTCTTTATTTACTGTAAAAAGACTATGAAAGCAGGCATAACTTTGTAGCCTATCTGAAATATTAGAAGCAGGTGTTTAGCTATCATCACAGCTCACAGCTGAGAAGCTTCAGAGTACCAGCCCAAACTGGCTAAACTGATGGGCAATAACTTTCTTAAGCCACATTACTTCGATTGATCTTGATGTTTACTTCTTCCAAACACTTCCAAATCTGAGCTTAGGTTTTCAGCAGCCCATTATTTGCTATTGTGAGAGTAGTTCACATTGTTATTTACATTGACACCAGCAACTCACAACTAGTGACTTTCTTTTTTGAAGCAGTTCACCACTGTGCTGGATTTCAGAACAGACATGTTCAGATAATGATGTGTTGATAGCTATGCTAGTGGCAAAATTTATTGTGCTGTAGAAAGGAGAAAAATTGCTAACCTTCACAAAAGCAGAAGGAGAATTTGAATAAACAATAGCATAAACTAAATCAGTAATGTTTGTTCACAACTAAAGAAAATATCAGTTCTTGTATATTCTAGATCCCAGTATTAGAGGAATGTTAGCTGAAGGCCTGCTTGATTTAAAAAAAAAAGAATACAATTAGCAATTTTGCCAAATAGTACAAGATACCATTATCTTACTTGCACTTTTGGGTGCTTTTTAATTAAAAATGAATAGAATTACAATTTGATTTGGAAGACAGTCAAGAGAACATGGATGGTTACCTAGTAGAAATTTCAAACAGCAGCAACAATTTATCATTGTTATGATAACAATTAGTGATTTACTGCAATCTTTGGAAGGTGCTGGGGGTAGGGATGTCAATGAGTAACTTTCGTTTCTACTTTTGTGCTTTACTTCTGTAGTCTTCCAAATTTGACTAAAAATAGAGATTTTCAAATGCTATTTGGGGAGTTGGAAATACTTTCATTTTCCTCCCAAAATGTAAAGATTAAGTCACATTATTACATATATCAGTAGTAGTGATGCATCATGAGATAATGGAGAAAGAAATTAACGTAAGACAAAATGTTATTAGGAAAACTATTTGTAGGAGTTAGACAAATCAGACAGCATTTCTGTCAGTAATAATAATAGCAATGTATGAGAAGTTATTGGTAATAGTCACATAAAGAAAAAACTTCGGAGACAAATCTACTGAGATCATTGGCAAAATTGGATGAATAGACCTTTTTGCTTGGGTTTCCAGAGAGAAAATTGGTGGGTCCTTGGTAGATTTTGAAATCAAAGGGAATGTCAGTAATTTAGTAGAGCAATGATGTAACTCAAGTTACTGCTGTGTATGTTAAATACAGGGAAATGAAGTGGGATTACCTGGAAGTTGATAGGCAGTAAACAAAATATGATGTGGCTATTCTTGCAGAATGACAAGAAACAAGAGATTTACATAGGAAAGAGAGGGATGAGATCCTGTCAAGGGGTACTAAGGAGCCTCTTCAGTGGAAATAAAGTTTGACGCTTCAGTGTAGATAAAAGGTTTGACCCAAACAGACTCTTTACAGGATAAAGATTTATATACCACTATATTTTGAGTAATTTCAGAGGAAAAGAAGCCATTTCTTGTTTAGTTAAACCAAACGATGCAATAGCAAGTACAATTAAGTCTACCTCTACTTTTTAGCTTCACTTTTTTCCTTTCCTATTTGTCCTCCTACCACCACCACCAAGCATTCACTTTCATTTCTATGAGTATTTGTACACTGCACTAAATTACATGAAATTTGGTTTGCTCACAATTTGAAATGCTTTCTAACACCACAAAATTATAAACTGTGGAATTTATATTCCCACGATTTATTTACAAAATCCTGTAATCAGTGGGAAGTGGGAGCGATCAATACAAATACAATTGGAATGGAGGGAGAACCTTGGTTAGTTTGTAGTAAGGTATTTTTATCCTTAAATTAACCACTGCAGAAACATATGACCACACATACAGCTAAGCCAATACATAGGCTTAGCTGAGCAGAAAAATATCAACCATGCAGAATAGGAAGAATCAACACTGCAAACCATTTTCAGTACTAAGATCAGAAGCTTGCCTATCGATAAACAGCAATCCAGGATTTAAAAGAGATATCTAGAAATTAAGCTGTTACCAAAAAATAAAAAAAATAAAAAATAAAAAAAAAAGGAAAAGAAAAAAAGGAAGAAAAAAATGTATTAATAGCACAGCATTGGACTTCATGGAGAAAAACACAAATATGTAAATATGTTCACATATTTTTTGCCATTTTTCCCATTTTATTTTTAAAGAGTTAGGATTAATGGCAAATCAAAACTCAAGCTTTAAATCGCAACCTGGATTTCAGGCATGGATGCACTGCTTAGTCTGGGAAAATCCCCTCCTCACTACTTTTTTTCCACGATATTCCTCCTCCCCCCCAGTGTAGAAATTCTCTGCTGCATGCCTTGCAAGGGTCTTGGAAAGCTGACCAATTCTACAGGCAGGCTTTGGAACCAAGGGCAACAGAAAAGGTCAAATGATATGTCAGAGATAAAGGAATCTAAATGTATTATGAAATAGGACACAGGTGCAAGAGAAAGCAGTCAGGGAAAGGGATTTTTCACAGCAGAGTTTCCATCATCCTCCCACAAAGTGATATTGAGTTGGATACAAAAGTGTGATGATAATACCATAACAGTCTTTGCCAAATAAACGAAACAGCAGTTTGGGAAAGACATAATGAGAAAGGCATACTTATAGCACTGAGTCCTACGAAGCATGTTACTAAACTCAGCTAACCTGCATTCTGGCAGAAATATGATGTCCTAATAGCACATTAGAAAGAACAGGGCAAATCCGATTTTGTTTTCTTTCCCCTTAAAAAGCCTGAATAAAGAAGGTGAAACTAATGTCATCTATACACCAAAATCTGTCTTTAGCTTACTCTTTCTAAAAAGACTTATCCAATTTCAAAGAACCAAATTCACAGAATCACTCAAACTTGGTCAGACCTAGATGTTTTTTTCTGCATGAATAGAAAGGTGTGAGAAATATGTAGAAAATTCTGCAATATGTTCTCTCTTTTGAGACTCAAAATATTATCACAAACATCACATTTTTCCATATTCTACTAGGGTTTTGTGACATATCAGTAACGCATAAAAAAGCCTACTGAAATCTCATAATACAAACAGTATGAGTAAACACTTAATCAAATCCAAACTGCTGAGTAATGGGGTCTAGACACTTGATACAAGCCACAAGAGAGCTCAGAACCTAAGGAAGCAGCCCTCACATGACAGACAGCTGTGCAGACAGCTATCCGAACTGTTTTGGAATGGAAAGCACGGAAAATAGGACAGGTTTAGGAATAAAATACAGAATAATTCCAGGGTGGAATTTAAACATCTAATCTGATCCACAAAGGACTTTAAGCTACTTAGATAGGCATTTGGGGGGAAGTAAATATCATGAATATGACCTGATGCTAACAGATTTTATATAGAATATGGAATAGAATAGAATTTTGCCTTAAAGCAAAACTTAAGCAAATGTCACAAGAATACACTTTTGGGTGTGCTGTGTGAGTCTTCTGTCAGATTTGCCTTTTGGAGCTGTCTTGCTATTTTTAAATAGCTACACCAATGAGGCCACAGGGAGAGATGAAGCATGTTAGCTGTGTGGGACACATTACCATTTCAGTTTAGATTAGGGGTGTACTTTTGAAGGAAATCCCTATCATTCCCATTTAGTACACTTTGGTTTGTGTCACAGAGCAGCCTTGGAACACAAAAATAGGATTTCTGTTTTAAAAAACTAAAATAGGATTGTACCTAACCTAATGCACTGCACCTACTAATGGTCATTGAATCTGCAGCACCAGACTAGAACTCCTTTGAGACAAAAAAAAAAGGAAACTAATACTGTAGTTAAGTTTCCAGCACAAACTTTTGATGCCTACAGATTCATTCCTTGTGAGCCACAGAGCTTGCTAATGAAGACAAAGCCTTTTTTTTTTTTTTAATATATATGATTCAGAAGGTAGGGGCTTGAATTTGTTTCCTAACTAAGGAGGTAGTCAGTATAATGGGTAGTAGTATAATTTACAAAGATGTAAAATTACAGAATATTAAATTTTATACTTTTGGACAATGAAAAATGTATTATCTAATATTTGAATCATTTTAATATTGTTAAAAGCAGCTACTATTATGGTTCTAGAACTTTCAGTCAATAGTAGCATCAAAATATTTTTCATTCATATTGCAACAAAACTATTTGGCAGTTTGGGAGTAGTCATACTATTTGACTTTGTTCTTTTAAGCCTCTATTTTTATAGCCATTAAGTGTACCATTAACTGTACCAGTAACTGGTATTTCATATTTTGCTTTTTGTGCTTTTAATAGTCAGTAGTAACACAGATTTAGTTCTGCAATAATTGCTGCAATCCAAGGCTCATGCTTCAAAAATATACATTAGAGTGCAATAAAAACATCACTTTAAAGTGTTCACTCACATATTCCTTCCAACCTGAGTTTAAAGCAAGACTCTACAAGATGCATTTTTCATCTAAATTGTGGTAAAATTGACAATGTATAAATACATAAACGAAGAAAACCTTTTCCAAAGTTTTTAATCAAAACAAATGCCCATTTCTTCCTATAAAATAAAAATCATCACAATTTAGGCATGTTGATGCCTAAAGAAGTACGTAAGAAACAAAGCAGGTGCAAAAGGAACCTCACAAATGGACTGCATAAAGAATTATAGTGGGATCTCAAAAATGAATAAAATTTATTATTGTATTGAGGCTGAGTCTAATAGCTACACTTGGACAGATCATAGTTGACTACAGTAAAACCTCACTTCTATACACGTATATATTTGTTAAAAATAGGAAAGAATCAAATGGATACTACTGAATTGCATCAATCTAGGCTTAAGCGCAGGTAGCCTGGATGATAACATTTTTTCTTGGGAACATAAACTGAATTTTGGCAATGTTTCTGCTAACATCGGGGAGAAGAAGGGGCTACTGATAAATGCAAGATACTATTTTTAGCTCTGCTATTAATTTGCTATGCAATCTTGGTAGGTCTTTTCATCTGCATCACCAAGATTCTGAAAGCATACGATGGACACAAAAATAGCTTACTTGCAAGACACCACTTTTCCTTTATCTTATATTTTTAGGCCTAATTTGACTGGTGAGTGGACACAGGACACCCCACCCCCCAGTAGTACTAATACCAGGATTACTAAAATCCCTCTTACTAGTTAGACACCACGTTGTACAATCAAAACAGAGATTTGTAAAAGCAAGACAGAGATCTAAGTCTATGTCTATTCATAAACCAAGGTTTAAGAGGCTGCTGCTGACTGGCAAGATCCGACTATAGCTCCTAGCTACAGCCACTCACACTGACTGTATGTCTTAGGTGCCCTCATGCTCATTCTTCCTTGTTACAGTCTTTCTGGCACAGGCAAACCCAGCCCATTACATGATTTTCCCACCTATCTAATGCCTGCTATAAAAGACAGATCCATCATCCCGGAACAGGTCGATACACTCATACCACACACCAGTTAGAGAATAGAGCAGGAGCTGGATTGACTGCAAAGGGGAGGGTAGAGAAAGAAACACTGTTGCCATGGAATCACTACTTAGTGGGCCTAAAATTATTTTACCTTGGGTACCTTAACCACCAACCTTAATCTTCGCAATGAAGCAGAAGTGTCCCCCCCCCCCATTCCAAGTGAATGAACACCAACTTTTTCCACAGCAATTAGTGGAGAAATGGCTTTTTCCTTACTGCTGCAAATTTATATGGAAGTAGATGGTTGCTATGTAAAATACCCTGATGCCATGGCAACTTAGAAACTCTTTATAGGTGAGGACCACTGGTTTATCCAATTTGAAACTTGCAACTTAATCCTTCTGTCCAGTGATGCTTAACATGACTGCAAGCTGTGAAACAAATTTTCCTGTGCCTCATTTTTCCAATTTACATTACATTGTAAAACACAGGTCACTGATACAGAATGCCCTTCTATTTTCCTCAAAAAGTTCAAATTCAAAAAAAAAAATTCAAGATTTGTGTTTTTTTTTTTTTTAAGCTAAATTAAGCATCAACTGAAAGCATATCCATTTTTTTCCTTAAGTCATCTGCCAAACAGGGGGAGAACAGAAAATAAATATCCTTTTGTAATATTTTTGGTGTTAGTGTTTTTCATATTTCCGGACACATCATTCCATGTTACATTCTCAAACCTTACACTACAAAATTCTCTTATACCTCTCATTACTCTAACATGGTGATACTCTAAGCAGCTCTTAGTGGATTAAAGACGTCCAACCTCATCCTGCTTAACCCTGCTACCTTTCATATGAAGATCCTACCTGTGAAGGTCATGTGCTATGGTATTACTTTGTTATTTAAGTACAGATCCTGCATCTGAATTTTATCCCTTAAATCAGGGACATAACCATATCATTTCAACTAGGATATTTACCCACCTGATTTCCTGGTCATTGCTTAAATTTTTCATGTATGAATCTCCTTTATATTTCATTTGCAAGAGGGATTCTCAGACCTCTTCTGACTACATACATCGATCTATAATGAGAAGGGGTGGCCCTTCTCTAACAGGGGACTTCTTACCTGAATTGAGCAATTTTGTCTCCTGACCACAAGATGATAGCACTCCTACATCTTCTGCACTGATACCCATTGAAGTCAATAAGCAAGGATGGTAAGGAACAGTTTCAAGCTTCCAGATTCTGCTCTCCCTGACATGAGTATGCCTTCAAGTCATCTGGTGGAAACGCAATTTTTATATAAGATGTTCACATAATGCCACTAGCATATACTATGCCAGCACAGAATTGATTGTAGCATAGCCTCTGCCATTTTTCTTTTGTCCTGACATTAGAGCTGACAATTTTTAAATATTGAACACTGGAGTAGTTCTAGGTAAATCACGCACATTCACAGAAAAGAACTATGACATCAAACTCATTGTGATTGCAATAGCGAGCCATTCTATCGATGTACAGATGAACTGCGGAGGAACAGTGTTGCATCTGCTTCATATATGCAATGTATCTGCATGCACACAGCAAAAGTTACGCCACAAGCCCAGCAGTCTGGGTTGGCAAGCATCTGAAAGAGCAACCAGTTTTCAGAAACACCTGAGAAACTTCATCCAGTGTCATACAGGACTTTGGCAACTCCATTTGATATCAATTTGATTTGATAGCAATAAGCATTTATATGCGTATCAGTTCTTCTTGAATGCGGGGGATTCTCCAAGGGATTTCTCCCAGAAGTTATCTGAATTCATATATACTAACGGACTAAATATATAGCGTTTACTTCAGTTTCCAACTTTATATCCAAATGGTGAGAATATTAGGTTGATCCGTCTGGAACTGAATATTGTTTGTAAAGCATCACTCTTTTCTCGCAGAAATATGCGAGCCCAATGTTTATCCATTAAAGATGTGCTAGACAGAAAACCCTCGGAAGGCTGGAGCATCCCTCCAGGATTCCAGACATTACCAGCATGGCTAGCCCACCCTCTGCAGCTGCACTCTGGAGCTTGGAACCTCGTGAAGAGGTCATCATTTTGCATTTCTCCGCTTCTGCTCCACAGACTGTAAGATTCCTGTTGTTATTTTGTTTTAGGCCGAGTCATGCTTACTCTCGGGCGGTTTGGCTTCTGTGCCCCTGACCTCGCCCTGAAGCGGAGCGTGGCGCCCCCGGCGGTGCCCTCCCAAGGGCCGGTGCCCTGCGGTGAGCAGGACCGTTAGCGCCGCCGGCCAACGAGCGACCGTTAGGGGGCGCGCGCACGGCCCCCCCTTTCTAACGGGCTAGCGCGCGGCGCGGCACACGCGGGCACAGGACGCGGCAGCCCCGGGGAGGGGGAGACAGAGACCAGAGCCACGGCCCGCTGCGGCCGCAGGCAGCCGGGAGAGCCATTCCATCCACCTGCGTAGGAATAGGGAAGGGCAACAAAGGAGCCCCTCGTTCAGCCTTCTTAACAGCCAAACGCATGTCCGAGAGGTGGAGGCATCGAACGAGCAGCAGTTTGTGGCTGTGCAGCTGTCGGGTGTCCCCGGGGGGCTGCTCAGCCCCTTCCTCCGGCTGCAAGCACTGAGACCACCACAGCCGCGCTGTTCCCTTGTACCTGTGAAGTACATCTCTCCCTCTTTTTCCCCCCCCCCCCCCAAACACTTATTTTCTTCGTGTTTTATTTACACCATTGTCCAAACCCCAGAAATTCTTGACCGCCATCAGTCCGTGTCCCTAATTGCTCCATTTCCTTCCTGATGCTGTCTTACTCCAAATACAGTCTTTTGCCATTAAGTCTTGCAATTATTCTCATTCTTCTTGTGGCAATAATAAATAGTGGTCATGTATTGAGAACAATTATAATTGACTATTTTCAAATGATGCAGCTTCACCTATCTTCCTGAAATGTGGAACAAAAGATTTTCTTACAGCTAATGCAACCCTTCAGGCCAAAGGTTTTCACTCACGTATGCCAGTGAAATCTCATTAGGGAGTAAAACTAGGACTGCACTTCCTCCAACCTCCTTTCTCTCCACCAAGGGACTTTCAGTGGCTTTTATTTTTCAAGCAAGCTTCCCACATGACCTCTTGGAAAATAAGGGATGAATCTACACCTGAAAGTTTGCTCTGTTGAACAATATTAATGTTGATGAAGGCTGATATATTGGTCACAATACAATCACTTTGAGAAGAAAAGCTATGTGGGCTCTCTATAAGCAAACAATTAAGAACTAGTACTAAAAATGTCCTCAAAAAGAAAAAAAGCAAAAATATCCTCATTTTCCAACCTTTTTTCTATCCCCAGTAAAAACCCAAAGCAAATAAAATTGTGTTGAAAACAGAAGGCAGCTCAAGAAGTCATGATATTTTTAGTCAGAATTTGCAATTTTTGAGAATCAAAGAAAATTAAGACCGCTTATGAAATCACCAAATTTCCTAGCTCTGGTTACTAAGAAGTGCTGATTCCTGGCTTTGTTCTGTGTCTGCCAGGTAGAACAAAGAAGTGGCCTAGAGATAACAACGAAGTCAGAAGGTAATTCGGCCACCACTGTGCTTCCCCTGTGGAAGGTGCCTGTTGGAAAAATGTAAAGTAACACCGGGCACCACAATCTCTGAATCAAGCAAAAAGCAATGCCATCAAAGAGAAAGCTTCACGGCAAAATCCATCTGCATATTGCTACAAAGGAAATGCTGCACATAAAGAAACACTACAATGAAAAGCAAATCCCCCCCTCCCTTTTTTTTTTTTTTTTTAAGTTATTCAATGCTATTAAAATGCAAGCATTTAAAAAGTCAAATTTTAAACCAACCTTTCATTTGATGATTTGCGTTGCAGTGGCTTAATCATCTTTTTAATTTACACCCTCTTAGCAGTTCCTTTCATTGTGATCTCATCAAAAAGGGGAAATTTATGTGATGAGACTTCGTATAATCACATTCAGCCTCAAATCTTGAAAATGATTCACAGTCACCAAAATCTGGAGAAGAATGATTTCAATGAGTTACTTTGTGAATGACATGGTCCTTAGTTATACTACATAGGCACATCTGGTCTCTAGGACAGCCAGCCAACCTTCTTTAACCTCTGTGAGAAATATGTCATGGAATGGTATCTGGTAACCTTTCACAGCATTTGATTGCTTATATGAGCAGAAAAAGTCTAGAGACTCATTTTCCTGTCTTCCTTCTTCTGCCATCCTTGCTTCACACCAACAAAAAAATTGACTAATTATTCATTTATTCATAAGAGACAGTTTTAATGTGTGTAATACCATATTTTCATTAATAAAAACATCTACTCCCAGACATCTCAATGGCCATAACTATAATTTTACTGGGAGAAATCAAATAGAGTAGTAAAAAATCCTTCCAGTAAATTAATTTTACAGGTGTTTTGTTGAATGTTTTAATGGAACATTTTTATTAATGAGAATATTACCGTCCTTAAAAACAAGCACTAAATACGAATGAGCTCACAGCTGTTTAAAAAACAGCTGCAATTATGGACATGTTGAAATAGCCACTCATTCTTCATCATTCATTTTGGTGCTCTTTTCCTCTCCCCTAAGGCGTTATAGTTGATTACAAACATCTATAAAGCAAAAAGCACCTTTTGAATTCAGCTTTAGATCTCACGGTAAATGTACAAATGCTTGTCTGAAATGGTCTGCCATGTGATCCCTCCAAAATCCTGAGCTGATTTATATTCTGACTTGATTGTGTATATCTACACAAATCCTTTCATAGTGAGGAAAAGAACATTAGTTATGCTTACAATAAATTAACTAATATGAGGGGAGTGCATGGAAATGGTTTACAAAAAGGAAGAGACGAGTGCATCAGTGGAGTCAGGAGAAGCTTTGCCTATTACCATTATGGAATTCTGCTCCTAAGTTTGATCATCTCCCCCACTTCTACTAGCAGGAATGTAAATCAGAAAATGCAACAGTGAACTGAATACTTGTTAAGTTCTAGTTTAATCTCTTCTGATAACCTGAATATGCTTGTAGTTTAGCATTCATTCCATATTAGGATTTCTTCTTCTAAGTATGTTTTTAATTCTGAATTTCTTGGATTTGTAACGGTTAGCCTGGAAAGAACTACAATATCTTTATACATCACAGGTTACTGACACTATATGTTCCATTCCACCTTAATACACCCCCTTCCCCTCATGCTTCCCCTGAAAGCCTGCTTCAGAGTTTGAGCAAAATACAGATTTGACCAGCAACATAAATGCAGCTCACCTGTACAGCTCAATAGTTTCACTTCCAGCCACATTTTTACAACAAAGCAGAAGTCTGTCACTGCATTTCACAGAGAGTCAAATTAGCTTGTGCATACAAGTTCACTCTAAGACTAACTGGCTCCAGACATCACAATTTTCCCTGTTTCTCATTAATTTAGGTGCGTATCAGTTGCTGAGCTGCCCCTGCACAGGAAAACTGAGGTACATCTGTGTATTTACAGATATTTGTTTTGATTAGCTGGTGGTTAAGATTAATGATCAGACTACAAATCCAGAGTTCTCTTTTCATTCAGTCCTAGGGTATTAATCTTAAATCTGAGACATTAAGATCCCTTTTGATAGGGACATAAGCACAAAGTTTTCCTGGTGCTTCCACTTAGTCACTATTTGAAATATGCTGGATAACTAGCACTCTCTCAAATAGCATCCCTATGTATTAAAATTCTCTCCAAGCTCAGCTGATCTAATTAATTCAGGTAAAAACTAACTCATCCAGAAAATGTAACAGCAGCATCTGATCAGGGAATCAGAGTAAGCTTTTCCCAGTCCTTTTCTTATATTAAGACTGCAGATAACAGTTCTGCTTCACCCCTCCTGTGCAGTAAAGCATTTTAACATTGCTCTTGAACAAATCTGAATTACTTAAAAAGTTGCAGTATGAGGGCATCAGGAGCTCTTGTGAGAAAATAACTGCTTGATAGTCTTTATGATGAGTTATGGGGCAGAAAGGATCTTTGTCATCTTTTGCATAGCTTTGAGGACATTGCAATTACTCACAAAACAATAACATTACGCTGGGCTCTGCTGGCAAGCCTGGTGATACCATAATGGACAGCAGCACACAAACAGTAACAAATGAGCAAACAAAAAGCTATGTGATACAGCCTCTAATAAAAAGATAAAAGGAAGGGGTGGAAGGGACCACGCATGAGAGGGATCGCCGTTCTTTTTGTTTGTTTGTTTGTTTTTTGTTTTTTAACCATACAGAAAGCATATTATTTTCTTTTGAATCCATTCATGGGAAATAAAGCACCAAGTAAACATGAAAATAAAACTGAACTTGGCAATACTCAGCACAGTTAACACTCAAGTCCTGTGTGTGACCTACCTATGGGTCTTCCCAGACTTTGGGAAAACTAGCACCTATATTTAAGGAACTTTTTAAGCAATAACTTTCCTTTCTATGGATTTTGCTTTCTTGAATTTTGTGTAGGAGAGTATAATGATGTCCAGACACCTGAAGGGTTAGGCACTGCCATACTACACTCATTAGACAGTACATGCTTGCTGGCACGCAGTGAAGCAAAGGAGGTGATGCATTGTGGACTTCAACAATGGTGTCTCTGAAACAGTACAAGGCTAACTGGCAAGACAAGATGCGTTGTGCCAGTGCTTCAATTTTCAGTTTACTCACTATGCCTTTTCTCTGGGATACTAAATGCATTAAGTATTTCATCTGATTTAGCACTGGACTCCTCTTAAGCCAATAATAAACTGGAAACATACCATAAGAGTTAAATCAGGTCCCATCTCACCTATCTTCCCCATAGCAAAAGCATTTTTTTTTCTCATGTCACTCACCTGAGGTTGATCAATCTGTGCAGTTCCATCCAGCACATAAGATAGAGAGCTCAAGTGATTTAATAGCATGATCTGAAAGTGAAAGCTTGAAGGCAAAGTGTTGTTCATCCAGCCATTAGCTGAGGACAGAATTTATCCACCTTGTCTCTCCTGCATATATTTACCTCCTTTGTTAACACTGCTATCCAGAACTGCTGCTATGGGAAGACACAGTCAGCAGTCCCTAGACCACAGGGTCTTATATTACACTTTAGAAAAACTTCTGACAACTCCAGCAGCACCATTCAGCTCCTGGCTGCCTGCAAGCTGTGAGGGCAGAGCTTGGGCATAGGATGGGGCCAGGAGCCTTCGGCACCACACGGGCAGGCTGCGTGGTGCCAATGGCACCCGGCAGCTCACCACTCATAGGGCTTTGGCTTTCAGGAGCCTCTGAAGCATGCCTGATACTGCAGCCACATCATACATGGGCTTGGGAGCTCTTACAACTGGCTTCTTTGCAGCAGGACTTGGTATTTGTTTGTCAGCTATGCAAGACTAGTTCCCATACTATCTACTTGCTGTAGATAAGTTGCTCATTAATGCTAAAAATAAAAGACTTTCTGTATTAATGTGTTCTGTAGCATCTTTAGCTCTATTGACTCAAGGATAAGAACTTTCTGAATTATTAAATGTTAACTACTGTAAACTACCTTATCTTTTTGTATTTAATAGACAAACATTTTTGATCTGTTAAATCATGTGCTAAAATGAGACAATAGTTTTGTTATGTTTTACCAAATTCTTAAATCCCAATTCTCAGTTCTAGCCTCTCCTTTTGATATCTTTCACTATTTTGTTGTCTTAGAAAAATTCATATGTACCATTTCTGAAATTTCATGTCTCAGTGGTAGGCAATTTTCCTTTTGTTTTCAGTATGCAACTGTGGCAAGTACAAGGCATTTTGGTCTTCCTGTCTGTTGCTTTCCCATTAATTTGCTTGTTTTCCAAAACTTCAAGTTTTTTTGGGGGGGGTGTTTTTTTTGTTTGTTTGTTTTTGAAGTGGATGGCACTAAGCAGCTTTATCACTGTTCCATGCTGCATTTTCCTGTTAACGTGTTGACAGCGGTGAGCTGCTGCATGGCTCTCTCCGCTGAGAGTTCTCATTCTATAAGACACATAAATGGCATTCCTTGTCAGTAAACCAAAATGATCTCACATTCATTGGGTTTTTCTTTCCATCTGCTGCCAGCTAAATGCATGGGGCTTAGTCAGTTTTAACACATTTGCCATATCCAACCCAAGTGTTTGTCAGCTGACATGTGCCATCTAGGAAATGCCCGCGCAAATCAAACTTCCTAGCTGTCCTATATTGACTTTCTATACAGTTAAGATTTGCTTTATTCTATTCGTATGTCCTAGAAAGTCAGGAAATTTCTAATATCACAGCCTAACTTGAAGATATTACCCAAGGCTTTCTCTTGTTGAGAAAGGAGCCTGAACCAGCATCTGTTTTTTTCAGACACTGAGACATTTACCTTGAATACACTTAATGGCAACTCTGAGCTGTGCAAAGCTAAATATAAGATTAATTTCTAACTACCTTGAAAAAAAATCCTGATTTCCTGACTCTAATGAAGTTGATGGGAATTTTGCCACAACTTCAGTTGCGCCAGTGTTTCATTTTTAACAATAGATGTCTGTTTTAACCTTCAGTCTTCTCTATTCTGCCTTCTGTATTTAGCATATCAGAATTTCAAAATGCTTCAAAGTCCCACAGAAGTCTTATCAAAAATATAGACACATTACAAAAATCTCAGGTTACAAACAATGTCAATAGCATACCCGCAAAACTCAATTTCTGCACTGGTTCTGTGTTTGCTCAAGGTTTAATCTGCTTCAAAACTCAGTTCTGTTACATTAGCCCTTTTAATCAGAACTGTTTTTCATTTTGCATTGTAAATACCAACCCTCAGTTCCTTCAACCATCCAACTCAGAGCCATCCAGAGAGAGCAAGAAAGGAAAAATAAAGCACAATAAAGATGCAAAGACAGGAATAGGAAAAAGAAAAAGGGTTTCGATTATGCAATACAATCAAGAGCACCTGTGCTGGAATTCATTAACTCCATTGAGCAGGCAGCTGCATATTTGCAACATCCTGATGAGGCAGGGGAAAAAAGAACAGATGACTGACTGTACAGATTGGAAAACATAACAAAACATTTAAAGTGCCTCTTTTTTTCTTACTCAGACATTTGATTATCCTGTTTCCCTTTTAGAACTGCTGATTTCCTTGTATTTTTATGTATATAAGTTTATATAGTTCATTTTATAGGTTTATTCATTATAATACAAAAGAACACTGGAATAACATTTTCCAAAAAGTACAGGTTATACTAGTGGTTCTGTAAAGTTAAATACTTGAAGCAACACTGAACACCTCTTTTCTGAAAGTTAATCACTTGAGAGACCATTCTGACTAGCAATTATCCTAGCCATATCAGGCAACTGATAATTGTGGGGTTTTTTTGGTTGTTGTTATTTTTGTTACCCTGCCTCTATTCTTATTTTCCCTGTCCTAAATTTCTGTGATTTATGCTAGATGGCTAAGCTCCATGAAAATTTCACTTGGACCTCTGTAATGGCTTGCAGCTGTGGAGGAAGTCCATCTTCCTGATTCATATAGCTGCTGTAATTAAGGGACATCAGGTGGATCTTGACCTCACTGGCTCCTTTTGGCCTCCGCTGACAGTGATCATATAGGTTATTTTCAAGCACTTATTGGATTCTTCAAGGGGAAATTCTGAAAAAGCTGATCACAGATGTCTCCTATGTGTAACTTCTCTAATGCTGTGGCAAAACTGTAGCTAGTAATGCTGCCTCAGGTTATATGCAATTCTACTCACGTCACCTAATGAATTAGGTGTGTGAGGAATCTAGAATTGAACAATGGCCTCTGCAAAGCTGGAATATCACAAGATTCCCACGAACTAATTTCCTCAGGTTCGACAAGGGAAGACATGCATGCTATTAATCATCTATACTTCAGTGGGATATTCCAGTAACATCTTTACAAATGAAAGACTTTAGTGAGCATCCACTATGCACCAAGTTATTTTGGTCTCTTACTGAGATATGAACAGGGCAAGCAGGAAGGTCTGGCAGTATTTGGTCTGCGTGTTTATCTGCCTGGATGTAGCATCACATTTTGTGTTACAATCTGTGGTCTCTTGCTTATGACTTTGAGACTAATTCATCTGAGTACTTTTTCTGTTCCACTTGGAGTGGAGTAGATGTGACTATACACATCCAGAATTCCAGATACTGCATTCACATCTCTTACATGTCTGAGTGTGCCAAAAACAACTCTATTGAGCTCAACCAATTGATATTTAATTTGTATAACTGAAAATAAAAGTAGGATTTAACCTCTTTTCCCTAGTCTCACTGTTAAGATCATGTTTTCTAACATAACATACTACTCAAAAGAGTTGTAAAACAGAACAAGATTAAAAAATAGAATGGCTGAAACTGAGTTTCAAGCATTGAAATACTACTGAACATATTTCCTTAAAAATTAGTCTAGATATAATTCCTTTTCTCAAGATTTAACTTTATTCTCCTACTTTGTTCATTACTTGATTAAAATAAATATATAAGAAATGGGAGTCTTTTTAAAGGACAGGCAAGTATTATTTCAAAGATAAACATGTCATTAAGATGGCTTTATTAGCACTTTTGAGGTCAAGCACCTCATTAGATAAGATCTTTCCCTGGAAAGCATTTACTACATGAGTTGTTCTACTAAGGCAAATACAGCATTGACCAGATGAGAAAGAACAGTAGCAAATTGAAAGGTAAATAAAAGATGAACATAGCAGCATCCATGAATTGTTACATGATGGCTATGACTAAACCAACATAACAAAGTTCCACATCTCAAACAACTATTTCATACCAGTCATTATACATGCATGCTCCACCTGAACAATATCTTAATGCATTGTGGGCCACCAAGGGAGTTTAGGGGATGCCAAGGGCATGTTAAGAAAGCATGTGCTAGGACACCTGAAAGAATGTCTCTGAGCTGGTACATTTGCTTGGTATTGTGTGGGTCCAAATGGAGATACCTGGGATCCAAAAGCAACAAACCTGTATTAGCTCTACACCATGCCTAAGGTGGCAGGCCCAGTCTTTCTCTGAGGCTAAGTAGCATGATCACAATTATACTGCTTCTAGTTTCAAAGCATGTTCAGTCCTCTCTCTGATATCTCATCATACAGGCATAATATGTAGTTCAGTGTTAGTCACCTACTTCTGCTCAAATTTTCAGTTTTTAGCCCTCTTTTGGTGCTAAATATACAGACGAAGTCTGCCCTTCCCCAAGGAAAATGAGATATCCCTCCCTTATATCAGAGTAGACAGAACACTTACATGGATCCTCAGCCTGTCTGATTCAATCCTAGTTCTCCTCTGTCTTAGATGAATTTACTATTCCTGCATAAAAGCTCTAATTAATACAATATAGACATAGATACACATATGCTGACTTCTTGCCCACCTCAGGATCTTCATATCTGAACATGTATGGCCATCAGAAATAGAAGAAAATATACTGGGCCACAATTTAGAAGCGATTTGTTGGGGTTTTTTTGCTTTTGTTTTTTAATCAAATTCTATCTAGTTTCCCTTATTTCACTTAAATAGTGACTGTTCTGAAGAGAGCGTTCTGCTGGAATGTCTGACAGATTGGTGGGGTCCAGTCAGGGATTTAATTTTTAACCTTGGTCATCTGACTGTCAAAATCACCTTTCCCCAGTGAAGAAAAATAATAGATCACAGAAAATGTTCTTATATTCAAGGTATCATAACTGTTTATTAATAGAATAGTTCAGTTGGAAGGGACCTTCAAAGATCATCTAGTCCAGACTGCCTGACCACTTCAGGGCTAACCAAAAGATAAGCATGTTATTGAGGGCGCTGTCCAAACCCTCTTGAACACTGACAGGCATGGGGCAACAACCATTAGCCTTGTTAAGTCTGACTGGATGACCCTGTGTTGCATAACTTATCAAAATGTTTGCAAAAAAGTTAGTACAGTATATTTGATTTCCAAGGAGTTACTTTAGAAAATTTCAAAGTAAAAACACCATGCCATCATGGGATAAGAGTACTGGTTTTCCTCATGAATTGATAGCTGACTAAAACCAAAAAAGGTAGAAACAAATTGTGACAAGTTATTAGACTGCCCACAGAAATCTGCATTGGGACCTCTGCTTTTAAAGTTTAAGACAGCAAAAAACGGTTAACCATGAAGAGTAGCAGAAAGATCTCAAAACACTAGATGACTTAGTGATAAAATTGCAGATAAAATCTAATGTGAAACGAGTGCATATGGAGAAAATAACTCAAAAGAAATATATACAGTGATAGTTCTAAATAATTTATTGATACTCAGGAAAATTATTAGGAAGTCATGGATAGTTCTTTGAAAATGTCATTCAATATTCATTTGTAGTCAAAAAAGAAAATTGAACATTGAGACTTACTAGGAAAGAAATTGAGAGCAAAAAAGAAAGTGACACTATATAAATCGCTTCAATACTGCTTATTAGAAGTCCTGTGCAAGTTTGGTACCTCTTAAAGGCCATTTTGAAAGGAATAAACTAGGAAAGATACAGAAAAAAGCAGCAAGGATGGCCAAAGGAAGAGAATGATATTGACTTGAGGCAAATCACATATATTAGGATTCTTCACTTCAGAAAAGAGATGCGGAAAGATATGAATGATATGGAGAAGTTGCATTGGTAATTATTTACTGTCTCTTAACATGAAAACTGGCAGGTGCTTCATTAAGTTACCAGTATCTCATTTAAAACAACCAAAGGAATTTTTTTCATCCACCACAAAGCTACACAGTAGAACTGTGCTGTAATATGCTATGTTGTGTAAAATATACATGAGTTTAAAAGAACACAAAACTAGTCAAATTCATGAAGCATAGATCCATCAACAGTTCCTTTGTTGTTTTCCAAGTTACATTCATCCACAGTCTCATCCTCAGAAGTGTTCATGCTAGTTTTAGCCCAAAGGAGATTACAGTCTCCACTGAAATGTTCATTCTGTGTCACAAATCTGTCAAGGACTGTATTCAATGCTTTGAAAAATCAATTTCATGCATAAATTTTGAAAAGTTTCTCTGGTGGGAAACAAATGTACAATAGCAGTCTCTTCAGGCTAACTTTGAATCTTACTCTGACAAGACCTAAAATGCTTAAGGAAGCCTCATCTGCTGTTCCTGCTCTCCAAAATGTCATGCATGTTAATTGGCTTATCAGTAGATATCAACCTGGGACCATTAAAGAGCCTTATATGCAGCTTTCATTCATTTTATACCAAGCTATGCACACAGCCACTTGCATTACATTAAAAAGACTAAGGTTGCAAAATTAATGATTCAAAAGCTGCCACAATGAGTGCTTCTTCTAAACCTTCACTGGTCCCTCTCTAAATATGCTTTAAGGTCAAGTCTTGATTATAGTTGTATATTATTTCTTCCACAAAACTCTCGCCAGGACTGTGAGATGACATTAAAAAAACACAATGCATTCACAGCAACTCCTGTCACATGGCGTTTTCAGGATATTATAGAATCATCTACAATGTCACTAGCATTGCAATCTTTAGATTCCTGCTCTTCCTGGCCAAAATCTGGGACTTGAACTAGGTGCTGCCCATTTTTATTGTCAGCACTGTCACCTCTGGGAGATTTAGTATGGAATTGTAATTGCAGTACTATTATTTATGAAGAGAGATGCTTAATGAGAATGGAATTTGTTTTTACCACTTTCAGCTCCTAAACACTAAGATGCATCTGTTGAAGACCGCCTTTCAAAATAAAGGCATTCGAGCAAACCGCCATGAAATAGCAAAAGGTGTATCCGTGACACAAAGGTGACCAAGCTAAACTTCATCTGCCTGCAGAAAAGCCAATGCGGTCAGCCATTCTGAAAGAATTAAGAATTAAAAGAGCCGTTTTCCTGACACAGACAGATCTTTGCTATAGAAAATCTCAGCCCTAGCATATAAAGCTTGACAGTGTTCCACGCACAAGAATTTTGGATGAGAGCATTAATTTGACATAATAATAAATGTAAATGTATACAGCCAGTAATGACTAAAAAGAAAGAAGGTAAACAATTTTATTGACTTAACAGATTCCAACATATGGCAGTTATACTACAGTATGACAATTTCAGAGTTACTGTTCCTTCTATGGAAGCTAGTGGGAAATCCATGTGACAAAAAGCAATAAGGACATTCATTTTATTTTATGATACAATGCATAGTGTTAATTATAACTACTGATTACTATAAATTAGTATTTCATGTGAAGACATTCTTATGGTATTTATAATATTCTGATTATACTTCCTTCTCTGCTCAAATACTTTTAGCTATCTTAAATATACAGATGTTTAGAATATCTGCAAGTACAGATACTAATTCCAGGTCTTTAGTGTCAGAGATAACCATGTTCCCTCAAGAGCTTCTGTTCTTTAAAAACCACTGTTACAAAAAGGCATACAATTGAAGAGAATGCAAACTATCACAGTTAATCGCTTTGGTCAATGCTCTGTTGCTTGTAACATGGGTTCAAACATGTTTTACCTAACCTTCTACCTGCCTCACCATATAAGTAAAATAGGATTAAATGTTTCCTCACGTTTTTATACCTATCAGTAGGAAATACCAAGGAATGTTTCTTGAAAAAGCAATGTACACCACATATAGTAAGAAATTCTTTAGGTTTTTATGAAATGCCCTCAAGCTGAAGAATGACTCTTATAAAGAAGAGCAATCTTTTTCACGTGGCTCTTGTGACTTAATTTTATTACATGCGCTAACAAAGTTCTCCCTGCTGATACTGGTACTCATGCAAGCTCTGAAAGCTTTTTTTTATTTTTTATTTTACAATATCATTACTAACAATAATATGTTGAAGGATCAAATAACCATATATGAATTGCCAATAGCTAGAAGTTAGAGTAAGAAAAGCCATGAGTCACTATGCCTGCCTCTAGGGTTCTCTAACTCAAATCCATTTATTAGTTTATTTTTGGTTTTCATTTTTGACAATTTCTTTTGTTTTTCTGACCTAAACATTAAACCCAAATAGAAATAAAACATAGCAAGTACAAGTTTTATAGTGAACCTTATCACACACATGTTGGGCAACCATCAATGGAAGTACAGGGAAAAAGGAAGAAATGGTAGAACAGACAGGGAAGTAGAGGATATGGGCTCACATGCTACTTCCTTCTTCTGGTGCTCTTTTAACACACTGCATATATGTGTTTATCAAACAGTGAATAGAAGACATTCGCTGTCCTACAGCAGCAACATCTGTTTTTCAATTGCAAGTTGAAATGAATGCTACATTCTGCAGTTGAATTTACATGGGAAAATTTGATGGGTGTTAAGACAGTTAGCTGCACTCTAATATTTGGCTTCCACTCTTGTTAGAAAAATCATGAGTCTTCAAATGCAGTTAGTGACAACGCAGTCACTTTTCTCATGCTTCTGGGTCAGGGGAGAAAAAAGCCTTTCACACAATTACCTGTCAGATATAATGCTTTTATAAACAGGTCCTCCATTCTTTACAGGGCCTGTAGGCTGCACTGCAAAGCTTTCCCACCCCATGCATCTTCACTTGAAAAAGCTTTATTCATCAGATTTTATTAAATGACTGTAAATACAAATGAGCTATGAACAAGTCTGTATGAGGGGGCTGAGACAACAGAAAGGGCACTTATCAATTAAGGAGTTTTAACAAGTCAAGTATTGTGATGAAGAGAAAGTGCCATCTAGTGAAAGCACTAACTTAAAATAAAGAGGTGAAGTTCAATGTTATCAGTTCCCAGACATGTGCAAATACAGCCAGTGTTTCGTTAGTATCATGTCTCAATCACAAGCTAATAATTAAAGTTATTAAAATCCGAGTACATTTTTTTCAGTTTTAGAAAAAGATACACATTTTAACCCATTTTATCCTTACAAAGTGAAGCATGAATAAATTGTGCTGGAAGCGCTACAGTTGTTCTATAAGACACTGGGGCATCTCAGGAGAAAAAGTATGATGCAGAGTGTAACCTGTGAGCCACTATGCAGGACTGAACTGCCTGAAGTCATACAGTCCACAGACTTTTCAGAAAAACAAGGGAAATTATATTGGGGTCATATCTGTTTTTAATCCTACCCTCTCTCAAGTTCATCCAGTCTGAATAAATTCTTGGAGATGAATTGCATAGGGTATTAATCTCTGAGATCATTAATGCTCAATCACTGCTTTTAGGCTATTGCCCACTGGTAAATAAAAAAAAAGATGCTCCAATAAATCGTTATAAAGCAATCTGGAGTAATTAAACCTTAGATTAAAGGTAACCTGAGACACATTAAACCACTAGGCAAACCAAAGATTACCTTTTGATTTTCAAACACCGAGGAATGAAAAAAATTGCCTTAGATTAACGACATACAGAACTGTTTTTCATCTAAGGACTTAAATAACTATGTGTACTTCTACAGAAATACTTTTTTTCAGAGGGAAGCTGAAGCAAAAAGCTCAAATCGTGAGTCCTTCACTCCTTCATCCTGGGCTCCCGAATGTAGTTTCACAGTACTTAACTAGTCTGTCACTGCACTTTCTAATGGTAATGCTTCTCTCTGCCCCTTCAACTGTAAAGAGGTGGGAAAACATTTCAGTGTCACAGTAAGTGTTGTGAATGTCACCTCATTGTGAAACATAGAACAGGCTGTGAAAATATGTTCATTATTTATTGAACTGCTAACCATGTGCTAAGCATTAAACAGGATACTAAGTCAAGCCTTCCCCAAATTGCTTGTAACTGGAATAATCAATGTATGTATGTTTATAAATCCACACTCCTAACACTAATACAAACCTCCCAACAGAGTTAATATGACAAATTGCCTAAAAACTCCTTTTCAGATCTTCCTACCAATCATCTTCCTGGAAATTTCAGAATTGAACTCAACCACCTGAGCTAACGAACATTTCTCATCTCTGAAGATACATTTGGTAACTTGATACTCAGAGAATGAACTTCCCCCACCCCCTCCCGCCCCAGCCCCAACGCATGTGGAAGATTAAGTGAAAGATGTGAAAGGGAGCTGAATTACAAAATGCTGGCATCTTTTGCTTACTTTCTCTGGCCTTTCATTATTTACTCTATCAAACACATCACAGTATTTATACTACCAGCTTTTTCATTAGAATATCACAGTAGTAAAGCACAGGCTTCATCTGCAAGTTCACATAACCTTTATCTACCTAGAAGTTGCATCACTGCTGATTTGGCCTCCTTTAATCCATTAGTTTCCTGCTCAAACAAGGACTTATAACTACTACATAAGTCTATAGCATAAGAAAAACTACTGATACAGTTCATCAAGGACATGTGCCTTCACTTGACAAAAAAGAAAGAAGGCCCCTTTCTATAAATTGATATACTTTGGGACTGATTACAATTAGGTTTGGAAGAATTTGAACAGCAGAGCAGGCACTGTAAGCAAGTAGTTGTTAAAAGCATATTAAGAATGATTTAGAATGGTTCTACAAACTGGAACCTGTAATGGGAAAGATTAATCAGATGCTGACCCCTACAAAGAGCAGTGCAGAGCACAGAAGAGAGAAACAATTCAATTACAAGCTGTTCCTGGGATGTCTTGTTAGCACATCCCAGGACACGCACATCCCCTTGCACATTGGAGCAATGCTACAGGATTGGTGCCAAGACTGTTCATTTATTAATTTATTCTACCTGCCAAAGGACAAAAAGAGTCTGACACTTTGGGGTTAGTGATTTATTTAAATTCTTCCTTACTTCTATGTTCATTTTATTTTGTTTCCTCTTAGCATTACTTTTGAATGAGAGTTCCAAATATGCTTAATCATTAAAAAGTTCCTGACACTTTCTATAAAAGCAGTAACATTTGCTTTTGTTGTAGCTTCTGTTGTAGAAAGAGTAGTTAGAAGCAATAAATATTGAAGCTTAAGGAGAAAGGCGGGGGATTAATTTGTTTGAATGATTTCTACACACTATGGTTTCAGTACATAGCACTGATTTCTCAATGTTTAATACAATACAGCTGGTATTAATTCTTACTTGCTGTAGCATATATTGCTAATTAAGCAGTTCTGTCATGCTCTAATTTCTATTTAGTTGTTTGCATACATTTCCTTATTTTCTGCTTGCACATTGAATTAGTGATTTGTCCCCTTGATGTAAGTAGTAAGCATAGCTAGAAAGAGGCAAGAGCTGGATACAAGCTTCAATGGAGAAATGATGGGGAAAGGAGGGCACACCAGCAACAGGAACATCCAGACATCTTGTCTGCCCACATGGGGCATATGCTGCCTCAAACACAGACCTGAACTCTGCTACTCCATATCATTTCCTCATCTTAGGTAAGCCACACTGTCCTGTGACTTGAGCTATTTTTATAAGTATACTGTCTCTGCACACTGGGATAAGGAGCTAACAGTAATTTATTGGGAATTAGAACCCATCTTTCATACATATGCTTAAACTTTTAAGCTGTTTAGCTGCTGTAGCACCTAGGAGTTGGTGTGTTTTTACGCTTTGAGCAACTGCAGTTCTGTGACTGTACTTCAGGATGTCAACAAATTTAGCCTGCTTTAAAAAACATGTCAGATGTCAATAGAGGGACCGTTGTCTACGGTAGATAATTTCTCTGCAATGTTACTGAAAAACATCAATCTGAATACATACAAATTTAAAATGACACTAAAAGATTTTTCTATAATTTGTTACAGGTGTACAGACTATATTCAGTAAGAATAGTGTCCATATGCTTTCTACATGCATTTTCTTGCTAATGAAAGTCACTGAATTCCCATTATTTATTCAGTTTATTTGAAGAGTTGTCTTACTTCTGAAGAAGGAAGATAGTCAAAATATTAGCTAATGCTTTGAAAAGATGAGTCCTTCTTGTTTCCTTAGTTAATGCTTTGGAAAGACAAGTTCCTGTGCATTTGTTTTATAACACTTTTACAAAATTACTGAAGAGAAAAATCTGTTATCAGAAAACATTTTTTTTTTTTTTAAGAAGTCTATCTTCTCCACTGCGAAATCATTTCATAAATTACATCAGGTCACATCAGCAGCAGCATCCTGCCCATGTAATGCAATACAACTGATGGAGGCAGACAAGACACCACCCAGTGGTGTGTTAATCGCATAGGGTGGAAGAACAAAAAAAAAAAAGCATTTCTCAAAAGACAAGGGAATGCACATAGACAGAATCACAGCTTGCCACAGTGGTGGTCTTCTGGTAGTTCCAGCAGGGAGCCGAGAACTGCATGTCCTTTCATTTATGATGCCAGACAATCACAGAAACATTTAAGTTGGAAAAGA
>VXAA01006699.1:0-30486 GCA_013399115.1 Anseranas semipalmata
ATTTCCTCACTCTTCTCTCCCAGTTGCTGTCACACAACATTTTTTCTCTTTCTTAAATACACTCTCCCAGAGGCACAACCAGAATCACTCACTGGCTCAGCTCTGGCCAGCAGTGGGTCCCTTTTGGAGCTGGCTGGAGCTGACTGTTATCTGACATGGGGCAGCTTCTGGGTGTTTCTCACAGAGGCCACCCCTGCAGACCCCCACTACCAAAACCTTGCCATGGAAACCCAATAAACTGACTGACAAATCCCACCCTCAAAATGCTTACTTAGCTCTACTGTCTATTGAGGTACTCCCCAGTGAAGGGGTCTCCTGCAGAGACGACATCTTGCAAAAGCTGGGTGGATCAACCCATTACCGTGGGTATTTTCCTAACCCAACATGCCACCATGTCTGCCTTCCTGGACCTAATGCTGCCTGCCAGCCTGAGCATGGGCAGAGCTGGCCTGAGAATCAGCAGAGCAGAAATACTTTCCAACAGGCTCAAAACAAGCAATTTGTAACCTCCACAAACAAGGGAGCAATGCATTGTTTTGCTGCCTGTCCTCTTTGTAATTGAACTCCTCATTCACAAAACTCCTATTAATTTCATCTGCATCTCTGCTTAAGGAGGAATTTCAAAATCAGCCTTTTCTGCTGTTGCAGAGCCTTAACCCCAAACCTTATCAAGTAAATGGAAAAGACTCCCACTGACATAAACAAGCTTTGGATCAGTCTCTGTTTTGTTCATTTGTTATCTGAAATGGAAAGCAGAAAAATATTTTGTGGAAGAATACTTTAATACTCTGAAATACATGAAAGACAGCAGAAGACCGCAAGGATACATCTTGACGAAATCTTGATAAAACTACAGAACAGCCTAAAAAAGCTAAGAAAAAAAAAAAGAAAAAAGAAAAAGAAGTGAAAACAGCATGGAAGTAGGAAGACCTGCTGTTCTACAAAAGGCAATGAGAATTGTGCTACAGATTTGAAGCTTATTAGTGTTTCACTCTTGCTGAAATCTAAGTGATACAAGAATTTGCTCTCTTTCTATAATCATTACTTTAAAATTCTGGAGAGGTTTTGGCAGGTTAAAGAACTTTTTTGGAGATCTATGTGAACTACAGTCTCATTTCATTTTGATAATGGTCTGTTGTCTTATCCCAGGATGTGTTATAGAATAGGTCTGTTAAAGATGAACGTGTTTTACTTTAAGCTCTCATGCCATCATTTTCTCTACTGATTGGGATCTCTATTTTTTCAAATGTGAATTTCATGTTTCAAGACCAGATCTAGCCATCTAGGATGCATAAAATTAGAGCTGTGGTTCTTCTATTTTGTATCTTGCAAAGTCATTGAAAGATTGTCCACAGTTAAAGCTTATTTTCACCGAAAAACTGAAAAGGTTTCTTGGATCTTGTATTTAGGAAGTACATTGTGAAATGTGTTAATCAGCCATCTGTGAGCCTGATAAGGTTAGCTGATATGTCCTATTGCATGAAGCAGAGGCAGGCTGAAATTCAGTGACTGAAACCTTGCTGCTATGTTGGCAGCACAGCCTCCCTCTTCCAGCACCTGCAGCATACTACAGCCCCAGCTGAAACAGGGACAGCCCTTTAAAAGCACAGGAATCCACTGCCAGTCTGCTACACAAATGCATCAAATTATAGACATTTACTGTTCAACTTCAATATTTATTATGTTGACTGAAGAGGTGGACTAGCTTACGGAAATGATAAATAAAAAGTGAGGTAGACTTGTCTTCTGTGGAATTTTTTCCAGCTTAGTCAAATGGAGCTTCCTGCCTCTTCTTGGCATCTGTCAGAAATTTACAAGCCAGGGTAAATTGGGACTCTGTTTTAGCACTTCATTGTGATGCATCATTTAAAAGGTATGACAGCTTTGCAGTTTTCCAGTAATACCAGGAAAAATGGGGAAAGGTTATACTTAGGCTCAGTAAACAGGATTTTGGTTCACCATTTGTACTTGAAACCAAAACAGAAAAAAAAAAAAAAAAAAAAAAAAGTGAAGGAACTTTGCACAGTACCCCAATTTAAGAAGTTGTTTAACTTCTACAGATGACTTTTAGGTGGTTCAACCCACAGTGTGTGGAGTGGAGGGGGGAAGTAGAGAAAAAAAAATACTTACCATTGTGTGAGACCCAGATCACTGAAGAAATACACAGAATATAGGAAAAATGCAAGTGCTTATATACAGAGACACGAGACAACGGCAAAGCCTTTTACAGCAATGGTGATCATGAGAGCAATTCTCACTCATGAGATCTCACTGCCATTTGAGAGGCAGGCAATAGTAAAGCCAAGCTATCAAAGCACACTTTTAATGAAGAAACAGAATGGTAAAGCAGAAACCCTTCCCTCCACTCATGAGAGGACCAGAAGGTAGCAGAGCGGTCACCTTGCTCAGCCAGCAACACACCCCTATCATGTGGTGAGCACACATACCACAGGCAGATGTGTCCTCAGTGTCATCTAGCATGAGGCCCATCTCACAGTGAGAAGCTCAAGCCCACAAATACTGGGTTAAGAAAACTTCAAGAGACTGACCCTATCAAGGCTCAGCATGGCAAGTGGGGCAATGTATGGAATGTATGTCTGAGATTTGCATGAAATGGTCTGGCTGACTGTATTTGGCACCCAGGCTGAAGTTTGCCACCATTTCAGTGAGCATCACTGCACAATACACAGCCTCACTAACAGGTCTGTTATATATATAGATCTCATGGAATCCTTGTTTCAAAAAATCTTTTAATCGCACAGCTGAGCAAATGAAAGGTTGTATGGCTTACGTAGATTAATATTTCATAATAGCATAGAAAAACAGTTTTACCAGATATGAACAGCCCAATTACATGTTTAATCCTTATTATTAGGCTAAGAAATAATCCCAGAGTTCATAGTTCTACTTACTGAATGATCAATGTATGCTTTCATTCTGACATATACACCACTTTATTATACCAGGCAAACTGGTCAAACCATTGGACCATTCCTTTAAATAATTACTTTTTTTTTTTTTTTTAAGAAGAACATAGACAATAGAGGTCCTTTGAATCCCACTACACTGCTGCATTGAATTTGAATTTCTCATCTTCTTATTCAAGTTCCCCTACAAATCCTTCCTTCACTGTTTATCCAGCTTTGTTCCTTGCCATGATGCTGATGTCTCTACTAAACCTATGTTAGGTTTGATGCCCTAGTGGCTGCTTTCTACAGCCATGCTGTTCTCCATTAACATTCTTTAACTCAACAGATGCTGTGCCCTTACTTAGATGGTTTGCCAAGTCAATGTTCCTTCCTCATTATTCTCCCTTCTTCAAATCTGCTTCTATCTTGAAGACTATGAGAAACAACTTTATTTTCACATATGCAAGCATCTTTAAAGGACAGAACTAAATACTAGAATCCTTATATATAATACTGGAATCTTTATATTGCCAGCTCAACATGAGCCAGTAATGTGCACTTGCAGCCCCGCAAGCCAACTGCATCCTGGGCTGCATTAAAAGAACCGTGGCCAGCAGGTCAAGGGAGGTGATTGTCCCCCTCTGCTCAGCTCTCATGAGACCACACATGGAGTACTGTGTTCAGCTCTGGGGCCCCCAGCACAAGAAGGACATGAACCCATTACAGCGAGTCGAAAGGAGGGCCACAAGGATAATCAAAGGGCTGGAGCACCTCTCCTATGAAGACAGGCTGAGGGAGTTGGGGTTGTTCAGCCTGGAGGAGAGCAGGCTTCAGGGAGACCCTATAGCAGCCTTCTGGTACCTAAAGGGGCCTAGAAGAAAGCAGGAGAGGGACTCTGTCAGGGAGTGAAGCGATAGGACAAGGAGTAATGGTTTGAAACTAAAAGACAGGAGATTTATATTAGACGTTAGAAGGAAATTCTTCACTATGAGGGTGGTAAGGCACTGGCACAGGTTGCACAGAGGAGCTGGGGATACCCCATCCCTGGAAGTGTTGAAGGCCATGTTGGGTGGGGTTTTGAGTACCTGGTCTAGTGGGAGGTGTCCCTGTCCATGGCAGGGGGGTTGGAACAAGATGATCTTTAAGGTCCCTTCCAACCCAAACCATTCTGTGATTCTATGATATGTTTTAAAAACCCGGTATATAGAAAGAATTACCTAGAAATATTTAAAAAAAAATCAATTAAAAACTGTAAAATTCTCAGCTGGTCACTGAGCAATAAAGTACATTTCTAAGGTAGATATGAAACAAATTTTCAAACCTCTCCAGACCCATCTGACCATTTGGATACTGCATGAGGATGTCAGGAGACACTACCTATCCTTCTGCAATATCATTTTCATCTGTCTTCTCTTTGACCGAAATGCTTGCCATTCATCTGTTTAACAGATGACAAAGTCTGAATTGTTTTGGTCACTCATTACATAAGTAATACTTCAACAAAATCTACAGATCTGCTTCTGTGATCCTATTCTCATCCAAGTGTCTTCCAGAAGATTTCAGTAAATTATGGATTCAGGCTGTAAAGTGGGACTACATCTATTAGTAATGTGCATATTTTGATTTGTTTATGAAGCAACAAAGCACATAGTGTATCCATAACATTTCTTATGTGATAAAACTTATTTATAGAGCATAAAATCTGTAGTGAACTGACAGGCTCCTATAACTCAATAAACTTGAGTGTGAATTTTTAAAATTGAATGTCAAAAGTTATTATATGGGTCTTGTTTTCAAAAACATTGACACTCTATTGACTTTTGCAGTATTTTCAGGGCAGAACAGTTCTCAGATTAAACTGTGTGAGTTAACATCCAATGACATCTAATTTCCTGTGTTGTTGGCAATAAGAATATAAATAAGGCACATTGTGAGTAAAAACAAGTGTCTCTCTGTTCAATTTCTCAGTGACCAACTTGCAAGTTTTTTTAAAATATTGAGTTGGTTAAACATTGACACTGTACTGCTTATGATGGTCCTCTCACAAAACTGAAGTCTCAATGAGACAAGTGATTTTATTCAGGGAATTGTCACACTTGCCTCTCCCCAGTGAACCACAGTGCCCAGTTTACAGACTCTGCTTTACAACTGATTCATCATACTTAGGACTTCTTGGTTGTTCATTTTTTTGCCTGGGAATTGTGGAGAAGAAATGTAGCCAATATAAGGGCTTCACAGAATACTTAATAAAGTTAATAAAGCTGAATTGAATAAAAAATAGAAGGCAAGGATGTCAAACTGTATTCTAAACAATGTAATACAATGGATTTATAGGACATTTTGTTACATTATAATGTGTCAATATTATCTATAAGGCGATATGTAAATCTCTAGTTATCTTTTTTTTTTAATCTAAATTTCCTGTATTATATTTGTTGTGCTGGTGAGAAAAATGTTAACACATTATTAAAACATTGAGTAGCCAGTACTTCCTAAAATGTAGATGGCATGCTTAAGATTTAAGGCTGCAAGTAGGATTAGACACTGGAAGGAACAAGCAATGAAAGCTAGAAATCTTAATCTCCAAGAGCATATCTACACCACTGCAATGCAATGTTGTGTTAAACATCCCAACCATATTTCCATGTGTGCTGGTTGGGCAGGCATGATTTATCAAGCATGATGGGCTCTATCGTATGTTGCATGATGCAGGCAACTATTCTACATCCTGTTTTGCTTGTCTCCTCTCCAGTAATAACTTGTAAATTTCTGCATGATCAAAGCAAGCATACCCCAAAATACATATCTGTGCCTAACTCAGATCAGTGGCTTAATGCCATTACTCTCCAATAACATATTCAATATAAATTTGCAGCTGTGTCATCCTCATGTGGAAATGCTCAAGAGAGGTAGCGATGAAGAACGCTCCATGACACAACTAAGACAGGAAGGCTGAGTTTTCTAAGACAAGACTGAGAAAACGATACATTTAGGAATTTCTCTCCTTGCATTTTACTCTATTGAAAACTTAGGGCAGATAATCATTTTCCTTCCACAGGGCTCCTGTATAATGGATATGGAAAGGTATCACTGAAAGATATCTTTTGGATAATGTAAAGAAAGTTTTCTCAAGTATCCAGTTTTCTGACTAATGTCAATTTCTATTCCCTTCATTTTCAGTTTAACATTTTGATGAGCACTGCACTTTTAAAGGTAACAGTGGTGTTCTCAAATAGCGATAAACGTCTGGGGAAATACATTGATAAGTACATTTCCAAATTATTTGTGGATGCTAAGTTCAGGCAAACACAGTAGTAACATTCACCTCAGCATGTATAAAGCAGTGTTTTATTCAAACCTACAGAACAGGAGACTAGCAAAGTTATTAACACCAGTATCAGTCTTGTTAGGAAAAAAAATAGAAAGACCACTCTATTTCAAAAATACCTGTATTCACTTTCTATGCTTAATTCATACTGTCCCTCACTCGCTTTCATTGTAATTCATTGCAGCTTACTGAATATAAGATTTTAAAACAAGATAATGCAGCAAAATTAACATTATGTTAATTGAAAACTTTTTAAAAGATTTTTGTATGTAACTGTGCCTGGCTAAACAATATTTCTATAGCATTCAGAAGGAACGGAGGGAAAAAAAATGGTATTTGTTCACAGCAATGAGGGAAAGATTTGGGGACATGATTGCATAATTTCTATGGTTAGCTTTAGCCCATAAGTGGTGGAAAATCAGAGGGACAGAACACAGAGCAGACTGCCAAAGTCAGCAACAGGGCCTTATTGTGTTAATATGCAGGGGAGAGAGGATTAGAAATTAAAGGCAGCTTTGGATAATACACTTTTAAAAACAAGGAAAACTAAAGGATGGAGACATGAGCTGGAATTTGGAGGAACAGCAAAATCATTTGTGTTTCCCTATTTACTATAGTGTAGATCTGATTGGCCTTTTGCCCTTTGTGGATCCTTAAGTGTTTCAGTGTTTAAGAAACAAAGGAACCATGTAAACTGGTGGTCACATTCATCTTCCAGAAATGTTAAAAAATATCTCCCATTATAAATC
The DNA here is from genome assembly GCA_013399115.1 of Anseranas semipalmata. NCBI lineage: Eukaryota > Metazoa > Chordata > Aves > Anseriformes > Anseranatidae > Anseranas > Anseranas semipalmata. The sequence goes on from VXAA01006699.1 coordinate 6,987, forward strand.
AGTACATATGCCTTTACTTGCAGGTCATTTGTCAACCAGGAGGGACAGAAGAGAGAACAAAATAACTCAAGAGCACGTGGCAATGATCACCAGAAGCTTTGCAGAAGGTATGGAAAAGAGGGAGAATATCTCTGCTCTTCCAAAATCACTTTAGATTTTCTACCAAGCACCAAGGAGAAGACCATCTTTCTCAGCCTTACCACACTCCTTGGTGGCTCCAGAGTGAGTCTATTTTCGATTGCCTGTAAGGAAAACATGACAACTAGCCAACTGAACCTTTCAAGAAGAGCTGGGAGGCAATGGATGGAAAAGAAAAACTTTGAAGCTGGAACACCATCAGAGATTATGCAACATGATTATATGTGAAGACAATGTTTGCCAAGCACTATTCACGCCTGCACTTCTATACTCTCTCTCAGCCTGTACAGCTCCCATATTTAAGCATGGCACATCCCATGGGCATGTCTGCTCTCACATTTCATGAGAAACTTCACTGTGTTTTGCACTGGCAACAAACTCACTTCAATAAGCATTCTTTTTTCTCCCATTTTCTCTTTTTCCTCCACAACCACCACCCCAACATAAAATAAAATAAAATAAAATAAAATAAAATAAAATAAAATAAAATAAAATAAAATAAAATAAAATAAATAAAATAAAATAAAATAAAATAAAATAAAATAAAATAAAAAGGACCAGNAAAATAAAATAAAATAAAATAAAATAAATAAAATAAAATAAAATAAAATAAAATAAAATAAAATAAAAAGGACCAGATTGTCCAGATTTACCCTCCAGATGTTAAAATAGATTTAGATGTACAAGAGCACATGCATTGGTGTGTTAGGGGTGACCTGGAGGTAAGTCTTGACTTATGTATTCAGCTTTAACAATAAGTAGAAGTTGTGTCCTTCTATATCGTAGCAAAGCCAGTTTTTACTGCAAAATTGAACAAATTGCCCATACTGATACTATGAAGTGCCTCAGATCTCCCTGTGCAATTCAACAGAAAATCACATTTCCTACTACAATTACCCTGAAAAGAGAAGCAGAAAATTATACGGGGGTCATAAGAAGAGAAACTGCCAGAGCACAACAGGTTTATCTCTCTTAATTTTACTAGGCCTATAACATATTTAATTGTCTGAAATAAAAAATAAATAAATAAATAAATAATAAAAACTTATGTATTTTTGCAACTAGCATGAAAATGAGAGAAATTGTGTTTGGCTAGGACAATCGGTATTGGGATATAGATCTTTTGTTGTTAGTGTCTACATTCAAACCTGACTCGGTCTGCCAGGGACTGAAACTTGCCACTGCTGGGCATTTCTTTGGCAGTTCATCTGGAAAGAAATTGTGATCTCAGGCTGGCTCCTGGTGGACAATTGTCCCCACCAGAGGAACCATAACCACAGTTAGAATCAACTGAGCTTGTTATGGACAGTTTCGCAGGGCACACAGCAGGCTAAATGGACACTGAAATGAAAGTCTCCTTGTGCTTGTTTGAATAGTCCCTCCATACCTCTTCTGTGTATTTGGACAAGGTAGATCAAACTACTGGTTCTCACTAAGGACATCATCATCATCAAATTGTAGGGGTGTGCTGGTGGGATAACAAAAAGAGTTCATTGCAGATACCATTATTTGCTAAGTATGCTGGAGTCTGTCTGTCTCCACCTACCTTTCACAGGCAATAAAAAGAATAAAACACTAGAAGTTTTGTTTGTTTGTTGTTGTTTTGTTTTGTTTTTAAATTCAGCACTGCTGTATGCAGTCAGACCATCATAGCATCATAGAATCACAGAGTGGTTTGGGTTGGAAGGGACCGTAAAGATCACCCAATTCCAACCCCCCTGCCATTGGCAGGGACACCTCCCACTAGATTGGGTTGCTCAAAGCCCCATCCAACCTGGCCTTGAACACTTCCAGGGAGGGGGCATCTGCAACTTCTCTGGGCAACCTGTTCCAGTGCCTCACCACCTTTATAGTAAATAATTTCTTCCTAATGTCTAACCTAAACCTACCCTCTTTTAGTTTAAAACCATTAGCCCTTGTCTTATCACTGCATTCCCTGATAGTCTCTCCCCAGTTGCCCAGAAGTGTCAGTATTAAGTCTGATTGTTGATTTTTCTCATTATAAGCACCTGAAAGACTCTTCTGTTGTCAGTCTGTATTCCTATTGTGCCACATCTTCTATCACAGCCACTCCAAAATTTCTTTCACATTATTCTGGTTTCATAGCTTTGAAAGGAAGAAAAGCTTCCATTCCTTTAATGGGAACTCTCCTGGAAAAGCCAGCAGGATCTGTTCCTCTGTGTCCGCTGTTCAACTAGGCATTTCAAGGTTATGTAAAAATTCTTCTTATCTGAAGACACGAGATCAAATGTACAAAAATTATGGTGTTCCTGAAATACCATTTATTCTCAGGAACACCAGAATAAGGTCTATGAAATGAAAAATATCTATCTTAAACTGTCTGAGCATGGCCTTATTGTCATGTCCTTAAATGAGTTATTGATAAAGTACTATAAAGTACCTGTAGCATAGAAAAATGGATCAAGACACATATTAGAACTATGGTAGCCAAAAGTAAAAATACATTTTCTACCATTTCCCAATGTATTTGCAAAAGTGAACAAATTTGGCACAGTCATCCAAACTCTCTCTGGTTTACATTTGAGTCAGTAATTGTGATAACGATACTGACAGTATCAAAGAGAACCTGGGATCTTCACTTTAATAATAAGAACAACTCCCAGAATGGGGCGCAACACACTTGTCTACCAACTTCGACATCCCCACCTGGAACTGAAACTCTAGGCTCTCTTTACAGCTGGTGCTATGTGCCTGATTTAGGATGACCTGTACTGTTCCCTAGACTAAATAATCAAATTGACTCCCTTATAATAAAGAGATACAGAGCTTTCAGTACACTGAGAGAAGACTTTGGCAACTGGGAGGAACAAAACCTCATAATTTACAAGAAAAATAATAGGAGTCACACAAAAGGTGAATGAAATATTATGTGTATATGTTAGCTGAACATTCAGGTCTCTGTCCTTTTTTCCTTCACAAGCTATTCACAAATTCCTTTAATTCATGTTTATCACTTATTCTTTGAACATTGATTCCTGCTTTCTTTAGTACCAAATGTAACAAATTTAGGCAGTATTAAGGAGAATAATAGTGTTCTTTTTTTAGTATGTCACATGACTCTAACACTTTCCAAACTAAATCATATAAAAGTTAGCTTTTACAGAGGAGATGGTCAAACACTGACTAACTCACATAATCAAGCTATGTTGTTTTTTCTCTTGCTGTTATCATGTTTCCTCCAAATGTAATTAAAAATGGATATAAGCTTGTAATCCAATATGACCTAGTAGACTATTTCCTCCAACAGAACTGCAGACAGTTTGAGGGAAGAACATTCAGATTAATTAATAAAGCAAATGCTTTTAGCTTCTCATGGGATGTTTTCATTTCATTATAAATGGCTTGCCTGTTGAGTAGTCAAGAAATACTGTATTTTCCCTCCACCATAAAGGATTTGGTACAAATTGCTCACAAGTGCATTGGTGGGAATAAAGTCTATCATGTCTGAACAAGGAATATATATCATTTAACGTGCAAAAAGCATAAGGTGGTATTAGTTCTTAATACAAAAAAAAAATTATTTTTACTGATATTATGAAAACAATTCATTTCCCTTTTGCAACAGTGCATGAATTTTATAGACTGGCAGCTTGGAAAACACAATGGTAGTGTGTGGTTGGATTCATTCAATCTAATTTGATTAGGTTGAAGTTATATACATAAAAATCCAGCTCTTTTACACAGGGATTCTGTGCTTAAAGTTTAGTTAAATAGACCAATTTCTTCCTAGCGCTGAAGAAGCCAAGAAGTCCAAGCTTCTTGGGAAGATCCTGGACAAAATCAGTTGTAGAACAGGCAGTGATATAAGCTGGACTTCATGGATAAGTTACTTACTTGATACCTGCTGAGCAGAATCACGTAGCTCCCACATAAATATTAGGTATTTCCTACTTTGGAAGTAGCTCAGAAATATTTCTAGCTGAAGGCCATGTACAGTCTGTGATTAGACCACACAATGAAAGAAGAGAAAGTCACCTCTGATAAATTCAGGTGTTGATCTAAATAGTAACTGTGGTCATCAGTCATCGGCTGACAAAGAATAGTTATCTACAGGCATTGTGATAAAAAGGAGATTTGTGGAAATATTTCAATGAGATAAAAAATATACACTTTTTTGATTGAGAGCCCTTCCCAAATATAGGAAACAGATAATCACAACACATCTGACCATTGTAGCTTTGACAGCACTTGTTGATTGCACAGGGGTTTAAAATTAATACAAATTACATGCCATGAGAGAGAAAACAGGGGGTGGGGTAAAACAAAGCAACTCATTTGAAAACAAGTGATAGGTACATTGTTTAAATATTTTCCCTTCTTCCTGTGCTACTGTCAACAAGACCAGGGCAAAATGCAGTGAAATTATTGAAAACCTAGTGTTAAAAGCATATCCTAAACCTGTGAAATGCTGTTTAGCTGCCTTAATATTGCATCTGTTTAGTACATCTAGCACAGCTACTGATGTGTTCCCCAAATGCAAAATGTTATGATGGACAAGCATATTTAGGAAGCTGCAGAAAATGCAACATTTTTTTCCTCCTTCCAATGTAGGTCTTATAGAGGGTTTGAAAATACACACACGCACAAAAATCTGACCAGTCTTCTTCCTGCCCGTTGCCTGATGGCACACTCCACATTGGCTCAGTGTGTATCACTCACAGGTGTCTGTTGGCAGACAAAATAGCTGAAAGGCTGAAGAGCTGAAAAGAGGGATGCGTTCTAGAAATCCTGGGGCTTCCACAAAATTCACAATTTGTTACATTTTTTCAGATTTTTTTTGTCTTGTTTTTAAGTATTTCTATTCCTCCCGACCAGTTAATGAGAGAAGACAGTGGTTAAATTCACAGCTTAGTCAAATCTTCACAATACCAAAAAACCCTTTGGTCTTATAACATGAGAAAATGTTACCTGACATTCTGTGGGGGTTCCTAGGAGTTTCTCATGTTTTTTTGATCTTTTATGGGAATAACTTCAAAAATATTTCATCTGGTCTTTTTATTTATTGATTATTCTGCCTAGTACAATATTGCTCTGCTTCCTCTAATCTATTAATTTTTAAAATCTTAGTTCTAAGGGATGCTTTGGACAATGGATTAAACCCAAATTTTAATTACTTTTTGAACAGAAATAATTAAATTAATTCAGTAGGTTTAAAAAATGGTTTCTATCTTGCATTGTCTTTGTCCTCAAAATGCTAAGCAAAATGGACTTTCAACTTTATTAGCACCCATAAATTGTCTCCTTTCTTTGTTAACAATCAAGCAAAAGCAGAAGACCTGGCAGTCCTGTTTCTCAGTTTCATAGCTCAGCAGCAGCCCACGCTCTAAAGGGTCTTCTGGGTCAGGTACATCTAAATCATGCAGTTGTCAAACACTCCCAGCTCTAAGGTCCAGGACACCATATTAGATACCAAATTCATCACAGGACAAGATCTGAGTGGACCCTCTTCCTTCGGTGCACTCTGGGTTCCACCAGAATTAAGACTAGACAGAGAAGTAGTGAGGAGGGCAGCAGAGTGCTCTGAGGAACCCCTGCATCCAGATGCTCTCAAGGGCAAGAATTCTAGGCTCCTTTTGTTTCACAGAAGCTTACCAAAATGTTGGAGATTTAGTTTTACTCTGATCACCATGTGAAGTACTGAAATACAAGTATTTTCCTTTACTCATTTTCAGTTAGGAACACCTTTTAGGATCAATTTCAGAAAGAAAAAAAAAAAATGCTAAATGAAACCTTTCAAGAGAAAAGCCAAACAGCCCCTCAGCATGGCTGAAGAACGATTAAAGATTTTATGAAATATCCTGTCTCATTTTCCTTTATGAAAAGCCTGTAAAAATAGTGCATCCTTATCCATGATAGCCTGGCAACTGTGGTTACAGTCTCCCACATTTACCTCATTAAAAATCAGTAGCAGTGCACAAAGCAGTTATTTACAACGAATATTTCCAACAGGATACGAAGGAAACCACAAGATCTGACAGACCTCAGTGTCTTCATGTTTTTTACTGGAGTTGGCTGAGCAAAGTGGAGGGTTTTGGAGTGTCCAATAAACTGTATAACTAGTTTCCCAAAATCCCCACTGCTGAGGAGATTTGAAAAATTAAAAACTATAGACCAATATGTGTTGGAAGAAAACTTATCAAATAATATCAGTAGGATTTTTCCACTTAAAAATCTAAACCATCACTGATTCCCCAAGTTGGAAAATGTGACCAGCTTTGATTTCAGCATCATTGACCCAAAGATCAAACAAGTAGCTCTAGTGTTTGATACCAGTTCATTCTTTTTCAGCTAAACCGAGGTGTATCGCAACACCACAAGTAAAGCAACCATGTAATTCAGGTACTTCCATGCTCTTATGCATTTTGGCCTTTCCTACCCCCAACACCACCATTGATGTAGTGTTGCCCAAGATCTTTCTTATTTAAATATTTTTTTCCTTGAGTGAATAATTAGTTAGCACATTTGTTTCAGGAATTACATCTTTTCAGTATAGGGCACAGAGGAACAGCAGCTGCGGTTATGAGCACAGCATGGTAGCAGCAGTACCTATAGGCACAAACTTGTGCTGGAGCATTTCACAAGAAAAGAGCAGGCTACATAAATGAGACACCGAGCAAGCACGCCAGCTGTAGCCTGAAGCACTGCTCACTGAGGTTTGGGAGGAGGGGAATTGTTAGGTTTGGTTTGGTTTGGTTTTCCAGAAACTAAGCACAACGGGCTAAATTCAGTCCTGTTATAAGCTGATATGTTCTGCAGCTGAGTTTCCTTAAGCCTCATTTAGATTTCTCCCCCCAAAAACAGTACAGTATAGCTCTGGAATGTATCCCAGCAGTTAGACCGCTGTATGGTATGGAAAGAGCACTATTTTGCTCAAAGCGTGTTTTTCAATAATAAAAGCAGCAACAGGATAAATCTAACTCTGTTATTATGTATCTATTTAAAGAGAAAACTTAGGTAACCAGGATTATAGGAATAGAAGAGAGAAGTGGAAGCAGTGAGATAATTCCATAGTAAAGAGCAGAGCAAAGAAGTATCTCATGAAAGCTGGGATGATATCCTTATTTTTGTTTAAGAGTGATTTCCTGCAAAACTATCTGTTGCTAACAGAGGAGGAAATCTCTGGAAATCTGAACTAAATACTTCATTGTCACCTATGCCTGCACTAACTCACAACTGAAATATCTTGATTAGTGTAACTAGAGTAAATCTGACTTCATGTGTTTTTTCAATTTAATAACAGAAATTAAAAAAAAAAAATGTGATTAGGTGAATAGAAAATGAGAGCCTCCCAGAAAATCTGAGACAAAGCTTTCTAACAATTTCTGTACTTCTGTTTATGAGAGGGAAAGATGTGCCAGAGTTTTGAACCAAAAGCTCCCAACTTCAAGGTCTGGTAAAGCTCAGTTTAGTGAAAGACAAAACCAACCTTTATATTCCTTTTATTTTGAGTATATATTGCCCCAGAGAGGTTTGCAGCCCCAGGAAAAATGAGAGGCCATGCAGGCCACTCTCAGCTGCAGTCTTCCATCATCTGCTGATCTCTGATCAAATGGGTCTGAGGGTAGACGGAGAGGCTGGAGATGCTCTAATGACCCCATGCACACACTCTGGGCTCAGGTGTGCCTGTAACCCCTCTTACTCACTGCCAATGGTGAACCCTTGTAGAGGACTGGAGTGGCTGGAGAGCCAGAGGGCTTTGGGGGACCCCAAAGCATGGCTTTTGACCCATCAGAGCTTCTGTCCTCACCTACCTCCCTCTAGCAGGGACATGAGCTGACCAGTGGGTAGGGGCTTGAGCTGCTTCTCACATTTTCCTTTTCATACCCACACGGTCCTCTTGTGAAACTCAAATGTGGCAATTTCCCACCAGAGTAAATAACGAAGTCTAAATTAATGCCTCATAGAGAACAGCAGTGTTGTTTTTTAATGAAGGAAGCACTTTGGCTACATCATCAGTAGTTTTAGCAGCTGGGTTTATTCTTCTAAAAGAAGTGCTCAGTGGAGTATCTGTTCATCCATTTCTCTTCAGTTTTCAACAAGAAGCAAAGCTTGTTGGGAGAGGCAATATCTTCCGACAGAAAAAAAATCAGCTGGTCTGCTGGGAGATATTCTCCCTGAAAGCTTTGTCTCCCTCATGGGAAACCTTTTGGTTTTCCCATTTATAAATCCCAACAGTACTACAACTCTTTGTGTTAAGCATTTCTGTGCTTCCTGAATTTTTAAAAACACTTCTGGTGGAGGGGAGAAAGGCATCAGCTGTTACAGGTGAAAATCTTTAAATATTTAAAAGTATCTTTGTTTGGTTTTGAATATGACTGAGGCATAATTAAAAAAAAAATCACAATCAAAAGGATAAGAGCAAGAAGTGTTTCCTCATTTTTTGCAAAGAAATCTTGCAGTAATCTTTTCTATACAGATGCCACTTATCCGTTTGAGGGCTAAAGGAGAGGAGGGATAGAAACAGTCAAAGCAGAATGAAGGAAACTGAAAGGAGCAGTCTGGCAGTACCACCCTGTTTTTTAATGTCTTTCAAGTCTTTAATTACCTTTGTCATTTGGTGCCTATCAGTGTAAAGTGGAAGAGTTACGTTCCCACAGAACAGACTTTCTTAACCCAGCCCTCTGTTTGTACCTATGCACATAGACGTGCTCCTCTCCCTTACACTGGCAATTCAGAGCAAAGTGTGCACACATATTAGATAACTATTGACTGAATGCTGAAACAATCTGCTGGTCCTTGAGTTATGTATTTATCAAGGACTGTGGAGCCTGAACTGGAATTAGAAGTAATTACTCACAGACTGAGCGAATTCACAAGACAAATTGTTGCTGACAATCCCATGATTTAGACAGTATTTTATAATTATTGATTTAAGATAGCTTTTAACTTGTTTTTTAAAGATAATGGTTTGAGTATGAAATAAATGGAATTATCTTATATTTATTAAGTCCTGAAGTCTCTTCATTAAGATGTCGTTTCTTCTTTTGTCTTTGACCAATAAAACACCTTCTTCTTTATTCACTTGGTGGTGGTAAGCATAGGTGAATATAGAGGAAAACAGCTGTGGCTTCCTGCTTCATTTTCCAAATCCTGGGCTCAGGTGAGGTTAATGTAAGCTACAGATCAGTGTGTTTTGCACTCATGCTTGTTCTTTAAACATTTTCCTCCACACTACAAGAGCACTCTGGACTTTTGAAGCAGCATGCAACAACCAGCATGACATGTCTTCCTCTGCCTGACCTTCATGTAAGAGAAAAAAGGGACAGTTTGAGGAAATGAAAGAGACAGTTTACAGGCATACTTGGCTTCATTTGCAGATTATGACATTGGAAATGGATAATTATGGAGGAGAAACTATTTTTTTTCAGGCCATTTCAGCTCCCTAAAAAATGTCACTCTATTTGTTTCTATTCCAGCAGAGTTCTTTTCTAACCATTTGTGATATACAGAGAGAAAACCTGAGTTTTTCATCGTCTGAGATTAGTTTTTTTGACCAGGTTTTGGAAAACACAAATTGCATCCTATCTGGAGCGTCCAAGGCTCATGGTTGGCTCTCTTTATTTGCAACAAACAGGGAAAAGCTGGAAATGTAATGTCAGAAGTGAACAAAATAAAATCATAGTAGGAAGGATAATAGTTTGTTTTGTTTTCAGAAGGTGATGCCAGAATTCTTTGCTTGTTGCCCCAGTTTCTTAACTTGTGAAATAAATTTAGTCCTGGCATGAGTGAATGTAACACCCACTGGAGTCAATAGGATGTCTGCCATTTATACTCCACTGATGACTTATGCTTGCTATCATTTACTTTTTTCCCTGCAGTAGATTGAAATGGGACAAAAGGAAAGGAAAAGTATGGGAAAAGGTGAGGAAAAATACAAGAATAGCACAAAGTTATAAAAATTGAATAAATTGAATAGACGAATACAGTAAAATTTTTTAGGATTTGAACCTGAGAATACGGGATAACACTGAAATGATCTAATTATGTTGATTAAAAAATACATGTTCCCAAAACACCTTCAGGCAGGAATCTATGGACTCCACCTGTGTTATATTTAATTACTACTACTAAATCATCTTTCCATTTGCTAAAGCCCATTCAGTTTATACTGGACTCCTACAGTGGACAAGAATTTCCTGGATAGCATGATCAGCTCTTATTCCCTCTTTACACAAACCTACACTCAGTTTGGCTGTAGTTCTTTATCACAAAATGATCAAATACAAAATCAAAAAAAAAAAAACAAGCAGAAAAAAAAAAACACATAAAACTTTATTTGCAAATCTATCCTTTACCAAAGGAACATAAGAGTTTGGTTATTTTCATTTTATTTCCATTACCAACTAATTTGTAATTTGTTTATTCCTTTGAGAATTTCTAAGCACAAATATTATGCAACTAAAATTTGGTTTTGGATCTACTTCTGTGTGTTTTCCAGCAAATGGGAGTAGGGAATTCCTTAACCTTGAGCACTTCTTGCCACAGGAATTCTTCCGCCCCTCACCCCCCCTTTTTTTAAGTACTCGATCAAGATTAAAATCTAAGAAAACCTTTAAAAACAGAAAAATTTAGTGGTATAGTGCATGTTCATGCTGAGGCCACCATTGCACATCTCAGGAAGACATTCCTGTCAGCGGGATGTGCTATCATCTCACATGTAGAAACAACATAGAACATCAGTTCAGAAGAGAAACATTTCTTCCCTTGCTTTACCATGAAAAAAGCTACACCACAAGCCACTCCTCCACTCAGATTTCCTCAAAACAATGCCCAGATCTTGTCTTTCCATCACCCAATTCAGGACTGCTGTTCTTGATTGCATAATTATGAACCACAAAATGAAAAACAAAAACAAAAAAAAAAACAGAAGTACAGAAGAGAAGGCCCAAATATCTCTATGTTTTCTCCCACCCTTCTAGTCTGTGTCTGTCACAAGGCCAAGGTTGTCTCCAAGTCCTTTCAATTCCCTCTCACAGTTCATCTGTAATACTCCTCCGGGCAGCAGGATGTTCCTGTAATAAAGAATAAATAAATAAATAAAAATAAACACAAAAAGCGAGTCTACAAAAACTAACTTGGCTGGATTCTGTTAGTATGGCAAGATCTGCACATAATTTTCATAGAGGAAGACCAAATACAAGAGGCGCATAATTTTGCTGTGGTTTGTATGTCTGAATATAAGTCCGAAAAGCTTGTTTCATTTGTTTCATAGGTACATGCTATTTATGTCTCTCATGGCATATTGACACTGTTGCAGATTTAGACCACAGCTGACTTATTTGAACTGGAGATCTGGATGCTCCACCTCTGCTAGTTTAATTTGTTTCACTCCACAACTAAAAAAAAAAAAGAACTCCCTGCTCTTGCTTACTTCTTACTTCTTAGTTCTGTTATTTTACTGACTAAAAGACACTGCATTTCTTTGAGTTTCAGTAAAAGTAGATATAATTACACAACGTATAGTCCATCCCATGATGTATTATTTTTGGACTACTCCCAGAGAGAAGGAAGAATAGTTAGTACAGAAACAAAGTTATTTTTTCTTTCAGGATAAAAATAAAAATATCTTTCCACTGTCACCAAGCTTATAAAAAATATTTTGCAAAAGAAAGCTTAGCCAAAATAACATGCAAGAGAAGGTTTTACAATGATGATATCTAATTAACTCCTAACCATAAACAGAGCACAAAAGTCTCCCACAGTCCATCATGTTCCAGTAGGAACCCATTTTGGTCCAGAAATGTACTCACGACAACTTCATTCACTGAGAGGTTAAGAGGTATTTGGTTTTGTGACTCTTGGTTACTGATAAACTTGAGGTCCCAAGCATGTGTTATTTCATTTTTTAAAACTAGCATGCTCAGCCAAGCTCTATGCTCTCCACCCAGGGTGGATCTCCCTGGGTGCAGTTGAGAGCATGCTATATAATACAGGATAATGCTATATTATTACAATCCTTATTATATACAGCCAGACAAATCAAATTAGAAATGTATTTATCCATACAACATTTTCTAGTAAGCCAATACATACAACTCCTTGTATGTTTAAGGTTTAAAGGAAAAGAGTGGGAGAACTTGGTGTACAGTGGACTGCCACTTTGCACCACATATTGAGCCAAATTTTCAAGGGGCTCAGATCTCCTGAAGCCTGATTTTTTCTACCTTTCCAGACCATTGCAGGTATGTCTGGATGCCAGATGGGTCATAGAGATGAAACATAGGCATCCATCTGGTGGAGATTTTCTCGTAGTTTTGCCAGAACACAAAATAATAAAACATCCAGATTCAACAGCACTTTGTAACTGACTGTTCCTCCCAGATTTTCTCTGGAGTTGCAGGGACCGCTAAAGCTGAAAAGAGCAAAATGAGTCTTGAGCTTCATTGTGCAAGATGCTAGACATACCCAAGAAAGAAATTTGACTATAACATGCCTGGGAGGAAAAATGACAGAGAAGGGTGAGCCAGCACAGCACCCTGGCTGTTTTATGTTCCCAAAATGCATGCAGTCTCAGGGAATGTAGATTTCAAGCACATTTTCCATTCCTGGTGAGATGAATTTCCTGACACTAAACAGCAACTACGCTTCTGGACAGATAGTGATCGAGGCTCATATTCAAAATGACTTTTAACTTCCACAGGCAGAATCTCACAGTTGTAGTGTGGGGCTTTATTAGCCTCATCTGTTAGGGTATGGATCTTGATTCTAGTCTTAGTATTACTTATTTATTGGGGTCAGACATCTAAGTTGTGAATGTCCAATGTTCCCCATGAGATACTGTAAAGACCAGACTGGTCATCTCATGAGATCTCCCTCGTAAATAGACTCCTCAAAATAAGTGGTGTTTATCCCCATTTGCATGCAGTACATTATTTGTTTCTCAGTTTGCTCACTCTGGTCATTTCCAGCCTGGGTGGTATGTGGGGGGCATGGCTTTGTTTTATATTATGTTATATTATTTTGTATTACTTTATTTTATTTTATTTTATTTTATTTTATTTTGTTTCATACATCTTGGGAAGTCAGTGTGAGGCTACCCCCTAGTTTTGCCTAATTTCCAGTGTGGTTTACTGCCTCTTCTGTTCCACAGTTTTATATGTCATAAGCCAGCCTCAGATGGGTTACATGTTAGTCCTTCTGCTCAAATTCTTAGATACAGAACATGTTCTTCGTCACCTTTCTTCTGTCTTAGCAATAATGAACTTCAAATGGTCCTGTCAAGTTAATGAAGCATAGCCTCCTTTTCTTGAAAATGAAGTTGTCAGTGCCCCTGAAGACACTGCTTTTACAAATGTTTCTCCATTTGACCTCTTTAAAATACTTCTTTACACTTTTACTTATACATGATATCAACTAGTCTCTGTCCTATTTCCTATACTCCTATGCTCTTTGCAAGTTATTCTGTTCTTGTGACCAGTCCTCAGGAATGTGTCCTGAACTGAGTGAACTCATGAAAATATCTGTGAATACTTCTCCTCTTTCTGTTTCCACTTCCTTGAGATCTCAGAAATATTTTCTCTGGACAGAATGCCATGTCAAATTTACAATCTTATAATGTTCATAAGTATTTTTTGCTGTTGCCCACACAGTTCTGAATCCCTCCACCCAGAAAAAACACCAGACTTAGGAAAATATTCATGCCTCTTCCCTGCAAAGTCAGATGCCAAATTATTCTTGCTATGATTTTGCTGCTCCTCTAATGCCAGTCTCTGTTTCTCTATAATAATCCTTGAAAGTGTCAATTTTTGTTTACCAACTGCATATTTTATTTAACAACTGAGATATTTAAAATTATTCTAAAGATATCCAAGACTGTTCAGTTTGCACTTCCATTTTTCATCTTCTGTTTTATTTCAGGCTCTTAGTAATCTCCTCATTCACATTTGCAGAGCTCTTTGTACCTTTAAATCACATCAGCATTTGTGTTTGTTCCATGATAATAGCGGAATGTTGTTATTTTTCTGTTTCCATTTTTCTATTAAAAAGTATTCAGCAGAAAATAACACCTCCTGGTGCATGTGAAAGCAGAAGGCTCCTCATTATTCCATCAAGTTAAAAAATACTTTAACTGTTAAGGACCAAAAGAAACAATGCAATTATCATCTAATCTCATCTTCCATCTGACAAGGAGCAAAGAACCTATCTCTACTATTTCTGCAATGACCCTAGTTACCTCTTCAACTATAATATTACTTATAGGAAAAACAAAAGGCAGATATGTCTTCACTTAGATCAAGACAGATTTCTTGATTTAAAAGCAGAGAATCCACCATGTTTCAAGGCACCTTTTTTTAGTATTTAATCACCTTCACTTCCAAGTCTACCTTCACTCTCTATCCTATGGATCGTGATAAGCCTTCTGCTATGGAGTTAAATAATCTTTTATTTTCAGAAAAGACTTCCCTGTGTAGCTTTTTCTAAACCGTGATCATACTATCTCTCATGGTATTTTAGAAGAAACAGCTTCTTCAGAGCTTTAATATTCAAGCATCTTTTTCAAACTCAGGATAACTCAAGAGTCCATATTCTGTGCCCTGCTTAGTGTCTTTGTATCTTTTGTGAAGGGCGGACACCAGAACAGCAGTGACATGTATGCCTGTACTATCATTTTGGTTCAATCTGTTTCACTGTGGAGCACTGATCCCTCAGTGGTTGGTTCTGAATGCAGTTTAGTTCATTTCTGCGCTATGGTCTGCAGAGAACCACAAACTTCTCTCCTCAGGGAAGCTAGAATAAAGAAAAGGATATGTTTTTCATATGTCACCATATTTAGTGAAACTGCAGACTTCACTACGTTTTGATTCTTCTGTTCGAGACAGTCCTCCAGCAAAACCCCAGCAGGACTTCCAGTATAACACTCACTAGAGCATCACACCAGGCTGCTGTGCAAAGACAATGCACTCTCAACGGTACACTAGCAAAGCAAAAGGCATCTGGGCTGTGAAGCTGTCTTTTCCTTTATTTGCCTCAAATTCTAAGGCAGGTGGAGTATAGCAATTCTCCAGATTTGAAAGTGACAACATGAGGCACAACAGAAATGATCATTCTAGCAATTGTAAGGAAACCAGCCCACAAACAGCATCCTTCTCCCTGAAAGACATCCTGTAAACAATACCAGGAAGGTAAACGTCTGAGATGCATCTTTATACAGCTGCATTTGCATATATAGCCCAGTACACCGCTATTGAATTGGTTAAATAATATGTCGCCACAGTCAAAATAGCACCAAATACCCGAGGAACACATTCTCACTGCACATCCACAGAAACAATGGCTTGTAGGGCTGTTTTTTTTCTCCTGCCCTCTGCTCTCTGCTGTTTTCTTATGTACTTTTTCCATTCACCCTGCATCCACCTTCACCATCCAGTCCCAGCAAACATCTACACATGGCCCGGCAGGTTCTCTCTCTGCCCACATCAGACTTCAGAGGGTACTTGCACAGCAGGCACAGGCATGGTGAAAGCACAGGGAATTCAGTTACACCCCTGAATTTGTTTCAGGGTATAAGCATCATGACAACATGAAAGGGGGCTCTTCCACTTCCCATCCTCAGGACTTTTGTGCTTCCTTGGGTCACTTCTTCCATGATGTGCTGGGTACGGATGCACCCAGGATGGGTGTTGTAGACAAACATCTGCAGCCAGCACTCCAACCAGCTGTGCACTTGTAGGAGCAAACCGCTGTGACCAGAGTTTTCCAGTCAGATGACATCAGATCATTCCTGACTGGAAACCAGCATAAGGCACGCAGTAGCAGCATGTCATGCAGGGATGTCTTCCAAGGCTACCTCTGCCTTGCAGGAGGCCACACAGCTCTCAATATGCTGTAAAGATGTTGCACAAAAACACTGTTATCATGGTACACACAAGCCATTTTCCCCCATTTTCCAGCTGTTATCCACATCTGCAGGATTCTCCTCCTCCCACATGCCCCTGTGGGAGTTATCAGATCCCTAAGGATGCCACCACGATGCCATATCCTGTAATGTTTGAGACATTTACCGGTAGCAGGTGTGTTCTGAGCTACCTTCTGGGAATATAGTCTGCCACCAGTGAGGTTAGCCCAGGTGCCTGTGCATCAAACTCAGCCTTGGGATACAGTCAAGCAACACCAAAGAATATTACCTTCTCCAAATACCACCGTCCACTGATATGCTCGCTAACTCAGTGTCCAGACATACCCCTGAGGAATAACAAGCATCTTAGTACCCACTGGCCAGCCACATGGCTGCAGCAGAGCATTTGGCAGAAGGTGCTGGAGGCAGTCCTGGACTGACGGCCCTGCAGCCATTTACCTGGGAAAGGAACTGAGACGCTATTGCAAGGGCAGCTCCACAGGGCGTTTCAGAGCAAGGAGCTCAGAGCTGTTATGGCTACAGACTGCTGCCGTCCATCTGCCATTCAGTGCTGCAGCTCTGGCCTTCGCTCTGAGACATCTGCCTTGGCACGCTTTGGCACTGCTAAAATACATGCTGTTCAGAGGAGCCCACGAAATGCAAATCTCTGAGGAAACAAATGCCACCTTTGTGATTGAACAGCCTTTAATTCATTTGATGAGCTGCTAAGCTTTTGGTACGAATATCATTTGTGGTTAAATTAAACCCCTTACAGGAGTCTCCGGTTAGGGACATGTGCTTGACTGTGAATGAACACAGAAGTTTAAGTTACCACCCATAAGTCTAGCTGCCATAACTGCTTCACACTTTATATCCCCCTTCCACTGTTGTAAGGTACTCAAATATCCTAAATTTTAAGCTGAGAAGCTTTCCCTCAAAACTGGAATAGGCAGAGAACACAAATATTCCCAGCAGCAAAACGATCACCTAAGTTAATCAAGGAAAATGATGAGCTTATATTTTAAGCACATTTTATCCACTACTTTTTCAATCTAAATTGTAATCACCTCATAAAACCTTTATCTCCAAAAAAATCAGAAATGAATTATCTATGCTGTAACCCTTTAATTTTTTATTGACTTTATTCTGTAACTGTCTTTCTATAACTGTGTCAAGTGTAAATTTAAAGTTGCCTATTCTCTATTTATATGGGTGATATCATTTATCCACCTTATATAAGGACACATCATTAACTTTTTTCCTAATTTTCAAAACTCCCACAATATCCCATGGTATGATAATGGAGAACTTCCAGCTCTGTTCTTCCAGAAATTTTAAAAGTTATTTACCTACTCCTAGACACTCACACATACCCTCAAATATTTTATATATTTAACTTATCTACATACTCACATGCAGTTCTTTCTCATTTCTTTGGAGTTGTCGGGGCTATTTTGTGACTTGATGATCCACAGTTTTTTAATCCTTTACCTTGACATGTTGATTTACTGGCTCTAGTTCCAATTTGATTTATACCAAAATGACACCAGCATAAGTGCATTGGCCTCTTTGGTTTTGTCCCTATCTGAACACATATGCACTAGATGAAAAATTCTGTTTCATGTTCATGTTTGCTTTCACCCAGCCCATCTTACTTTTACAGATAAAAATAATTTTATCACTGTTAATAATGCAAATTCAATATGCTTAGGAAAGAGCAATTGGTATGTTATTCCGCCTCATATATTATTGAAAAAATTGTCAGTCAAAGTTCTCATTACAGGTTATTTATCATCACCAGTGGAGATAATAAGAAGTAGCTCATATGTTTTCATCTAATTTCCTAAATGGGCTTTGCAGTTCTGGTAGTTGGAAAAATATTAAATTTTAATTTGTGAATTCAGCATAAGTTAGAAACTTGATTCTTGACTGCTTTGCACAGCTCAAAATGGATGTAAAATTGGCATTATGATGGTCTATTGGTGTTCTGCATTCTCTTTGCATGCAGATCACAGGTTAAGGGCAGACTACTTAACATTTAGAATATATTTGTGTATATATATATGTGTAAGTATATTTATTTGTAGGAGTGTGTGTATACTTACTTGATTTGAGATACATGTCAGTACAATGTCAGTTAAAATTAATAGATTTTCTTCTCACCTGAGAATCAATGTAGCTCCCCTACAGTAATATATAAACTTCTGTGTTATAATGTTTTAAAATTTTAGCAATTTACAACACTTATCATTTTTAGAGACTTTTCAGCCCTACCAAAAATGAAAACCAGGCAAAATTCAACCAACCTCTTTCCTTCCGACCTTTCTCCCTAGCTTTTTAATTCTTCTCCCCTTGAAAACCTTTACACTGCATTTATGTTCTACTGTAGCTACATTTTAAGCAAATATACAGCTGTCAGATACTTTCTTGATCCTGTCAAAATGAGCATCGTATTTGTTTTCAAGGCAGATGTATTCCTTGTAATTTCTTTGTAAAAGAAATGATGGTTTTATAGAACAGTTTAAGGGGCTGATTTCCCTGGTCTAGCAAAAAAAAATAGCATTTACACCTGTGTTAAGCTAGTATGAAGTAAATGCAAAATGTCACCATTAAAAAAACAGCAGCCACTGTGCAAGGTCGTTGATGAAAAAAAAAAATAAAAAAGATATAAGACAACATTGGCAGTTGGTTTTGTCACTCCATTGACTGGAAGTATCATGTAAATGCATTGTCCTGCCTCCAAAAAGTACTATAGTTTTTCCCTGCTCAAATAAATCAGCTGTAAGTCCATAACCTGGCTGTACAAAACTGAAACCATCCTGTAACAGAGAACTATTTCCATTTACTTTTGCTGGAGAACACATTGGTGCCATGTGCAATTTGAAGCTGTACATCCTTGTGAACTGGGAGAAAGAGAGTTGTAGGTGAACAATACTTTTCTCCTTGTCTTTATCTTTATCTTCTTAATTGTAAGGTAGACAGCTAAATAATTTAAAGTCTTCAGCCTTGTCTTCTAGATATACTGTCTGATATATGGGCAAGCCATTGCAGATATGCTTTCCGTAAAGTCCTCTGAATAAAGGTTTCATGACATCGCTTGAAGTGGCTGATAGATTATAATTCTTTCGTGACTTATAGCAAGCATATTCCTCTGCCTCAACTTAGGTATATCTTCTGGAAAGAGGGGAATTTTTGCCCAAAATTTGTGGCTAGTCACCTAAATTCAAAGAATATTTAAAAACAGCTCATGAGGTTACAAAATGGCATATTCAGGGGGACCAGTTTGATTCCACCCTCTTTGTCTTGCACCCTTCTTCATGAAAGTATCTAATGCCATAGGATCTTACTGCTAACAACAATGAAAAAAAAAAAATAATAATTATAGTTAGTTCTTTAAACAAATGTCCAAATTGAATTAGAGAGACTGAAGAATCACTATATATCTTGCTTTTTCTACATTTCACTGGTTTTGAGTGCTGGCCATTGTCAGAAAGAGGACTTTAATTCATTAGAGCTACTCTTGTGTTCTTATGTTTTAACCAAACATTCAAACTCATTATTACTTGCTGTGTCCTGAGCAACACATCCTCTTTCTACAGAATCTGGCAAACCACTATCTCCACCACACACTGACACTTTATTTGACCCCACTTCCTTTAAAATGGAGTAAGTCTGAGGATACGCTCCCAGTTCACAGGAACAGACATCAGAAGAGAAGTGGGTTCTGCTGGTACATCTGCTTGTGATCTAATCTAAATCTTTTCTAATCTAACTTTCTGACTGAACTTCATTTTAGTATAAAATATTACTCATTCGACATGTTTGAACAGTGCAGTGACTGAAGAACCACTGAAAGAAATTGTGTCAAAGGCTATTGGCACAGGGCAGGAGGGTGAATGATTACAATACTCCTAATTTAGCATTTATTGTTGCTGCATTGGAAAAGGAGAAGCATGTTCCTGTCTCCAAACAAAGATGCAGCCCACAAGCATACATTAGGAGTGCCAAAGAATGTGCTTAGAAACCAGAAGTTGAATGTTACCTGATGACACGGATAGAAGAAGAATCGGTATTTCAGCTTGAACATCTTTCAGGGGGCCTGAGGGATTTTTCTGGCTCCATTGAGACCTGTGGAGGGATGTTCCTCAGCAAGCCCCAGAGGCTGCCTACCACAGGCTGCCCAGAGATCCCTGCCAAATGTCTCAGGACAGTGCAGGGATGGTGTGTATAGGGTTTGGAGACAATGTATGCATGGTGCTGGGCTTCCAGCTGCTCCTGTACGGACTGTTCTGGTGCTACTGCAATGTCTCATAGCTCCAGGTTAATTCAGTCAGACGACAGGCAGCCTTATCACCACCTCACTCATATAGCAGTACTTTCCTACTTTTTTGGAGCCTGAATTATTACCAGAATTTGGTTGTGCCTGGAGTTATATAAACAGGTAAGAAAAAATGACATCAGAAGGTTTTACCAATAATTAGAGGAGAAAGATAGATATATCCAGAGGATCATTCATTTCATCTTAAAACAGGGAGAATTAGTCACCCTGTGAAATGCTGTTTTCATTCACTTTGCCATTAGACACTATGCTGAAGTTCTGCCATCTACAGGAGGCCATGATCCACTTCCAGCTACAAGTGGAATAAAATAAACTATAATAACAGGGTTTTATTTTAGAGTGACATGCAAACAATTTACATGGCCTTTGTTTCCAGATTTTTCCTACACTGTTCATCTACCTAAAAAGCAGCCTCTGCAGTTATTTCTTTGGTTCCCTCCAGCAGTTAAAATGCAACCTGTCCTCCAGAAAATTCTCCTTCATTTTAAACCTACACTGCAGTTTTACCATATGTTCTGAGATATGAAGTAGTTCGCAGCATTTTCCTTGCTAGCTTCACTTCATTCCATATAAATCAGAAATATTATAGCCTAATAGTCTGTTTTACATTAATTGTTATTAATCACTGTTATGTATTGTGTAAAGCAGTTGTTTAACATGTCCGTATTAGGTTGTTTAAATGGATGTTGAAGAACTGAGCATAGTCTATAGTTTGCTACGACTTTACAAATAGATGCAAAGTTCTTACTCGTGTGGGAACAATAGCATTAGAAGCCAGTGTCTTTAAATGTATGTGGAACTACTTCAGGATTTTGTTGCACATATTCCATAGCTGCTATTTGGCAGGTTGTTTAGCTTGAGGGCTCACGGGAATCTGTAGATGAGGACACTTCACATAACAAAATTCAAAATTTAGTTTACTATAGGAAACTTTATTCTATAATTGAGGTAGGGTGAGCCATTGGAGTAGTGCTGTGGACATGCATCAGTGTACAACATCAGAGGATGTTGGTTTACTTCTTTAGAAAATACTAAACATATATTTGTTACATTTACTACATCCTGGCTTTAGGAACGTTTAATGTCTATTTTCTTTTCCTTTGCTTCTTTTTTTTCTGCTATTATCAGGTGAACTGAGCTGGACAGGGCTGCCAGAATTAAAGCTGAACCAAAACAAACAGTAAAAGCTGATAAGTGTCCATAAAGGTTATTTCAATGGAAAATTTTCATCCATTTTAAAATACTGAGATGCCTTTCATAGTTGAATAGCACTCTGAAATGTAACCAATGGCAAATCACCCTTTTGAATGTGGGGCTGTTATTGGAGGAAGAGGCAGAGAAAAAGAAAGCGTTTCTTTTGCTGTGTTTGGCATTTCATAGTCCAGGCCATGTTTTCATTTAGAGTTGGATATTTTTTTCTTCACGAAGGTAAGATCAAAGAAAACAGAAGCTCCAAAACCAGAATTCTGAAGTCAAGGTTTAGGAACAGCCATTCTTATGGTAACTTACTTGACTTGTTTCTTTTTTGTTAAATACCACTACCTTGGGTAGAAAAGAGTGCAGAAGAGTGACCTCGCTGTTATCTGCCAAGACAGCTTGCAGGGGACCAAACTAATCTCTGCTGCAGAAATCCTCTAAGGTGAAAGCATATTTTCCTTGCAATACAATGTGACAAAGTGATATGATTCAGTAACTGTTCATGAGGAAAAGGTGAGTCTCATAGTCTTTCCTGATTATGGAGATACAAGGCCAAGAAAGAAATCTTACAGAAGTCCCAAGAGCTCGGGAAAAGCTGAAGGCAATACATGACTGAAAACAATCTGTTCAAAGGCACTGCAATGGATGCAGATGCTTTTTCACTACTTAATTCTGAAACCTATATTTTTTAACTCATTTTTTGACCTTAGTGATGGTTTAATTTGAGTAAATACTGGTTAGGACTTCCTGTCCTAAGATGAATAAGGTAGGAGTGCTAGCCAAAACCTGATGTTGCTCCAACACAACTGAAATATCAAAACGAAAAATAACATAAAAACATGGGTGAGTGAAGCTAAAGCTGGACAGCCTGCAAGACATGGAGGACCTGGATGTTGTGCCCACTTCTCTCCTCTGGCTCTGTAAGAGAGCAGGGTCTGACACCTCTGGTAGGTGGATGGTCTGAGACACTCAGCACCCAAACCCAGATCTGCTTAGTCTGGCACCTATAGATACTTTGTGTATAGCCTACTTCTTGCCAGATCTACCTGGCTAGCTTTTTCACTTATTTGTCACATAGCTAGTTTTTATGTGACTTCTGCCCAACAGTTCTCAGAGGAACAGGTTTTGAAGTTCAGTCTCATACATTGTCAAACTCTCAGGGACAAATGGATGAGCCAGAAAATGATCAAAAAAAGAAAAAAAAAATGTAGGACATGGAGATCCAGACTGTTTTGTAAGTGACCTTATGCGGTTAAGTATACCACATACATGTACCTATGCTGAAAGGAAATTTCTACTTTAAAGAAAATGTTGCAGAAATGCTTTGTTCAGGAGATGGATTCAATAAGACTACTTTCTTGTAACACTCCCACCCAGCTCAGTAGACCTGCTTACCATTGCAAACACTACTTCTTTGACATTAAAAGTTATTTTCCTCTTTTATTTGCAGTACAAAAAGCAGTTCTGTGGTTTTCCTGAAATATATGAATGAGTTGAGTCATCTATGACTCTGATAAAGAATGAAGGTAATATGTGAAGGAGCAACATACTGAATAGATATTCATGCTAGCTATGAATGATGCATGAAGGTTCTCTTCCAGAAGAAAAATGTGAAGCTGCTGTCAAGTCTCTAGTTAATACTAGAGTAAGTTCAAACATTTTTCTAAAGGCATCTTTGTCTTTTCTTTCATTATTAATGGTTAAGCTATTCATTCACCCCTTCAAAAAAGATATTACACGTCATTATGGATAAAGCATAATATTTCTCTTCCTCTTTACTGATCTCAGAAAAAAATATAATCCAAAACAAAACAAAAAACATTTTTTTTCTTTTCAGTGGAAAGTGGATAGTATTTCAAAATCACAGTTATATATGGATCATTAGTAAAGTAATTTTCAACAATACAAATTATTTATCTGTCTGATAACATAAACCTCACACCCAGAAAAAAAAAAAAAAAAAAAAAAGA
>VXAA01006699.1:30491-59099 GCA_013399115.1 Anseranas semipalmata
AAAAAAAAAAAAAAAAGAAATACAAGATCCAAACACCCCCAGTTCCTGTATTTCTTCACATAATATCTAAAAACATTTTAAGAGAATCCCAGATGTCAATGCAAATAAATACTGGCCTGTTACTTTGGGCCTCTTCCACTCCCTGTCCTTGCCATGCTGATAAATTAAAAAAGCAACAAAAAGATGCCTGCAGCAGGCATTTGTGCAGTAGCAAGGGTGATTTACAAATGTAATCAGACTTCGTGCTTCCAGACATAAAGCAGTCATCAACATGCTTCCTTACACGCACAACATGAGGATTAATATCAAGACAAAATAAATAGGCCAGAATGGTGAGTTTCACCCCAGCAATGACAGGTGATAGAAATGGGGATTAGAACAACCATATAAGATGTCCTGGTTCTAAGAAAGGCTGTCTTTGCTCCTAGCCACCCTTAGCAAGCTCTTTTCCTTATGCAAACATGCATATTCTACTGGTAAGCAGCAGATCCTCAATACTTGTGTTAACCATTTACAGTGTTTATGATACAGAAGAAACCCTTTGGAAACTGCCTTTTTTTGAGCTAACGGTTGGCAAAAAAAAAAAAAAAGAAAGAAAAAGAAAAAAAAAAGAAAAAACTGTTCTGAACATGGAAGATATGAACTTATCTATAGGAACTTTCTATCAAATAAATCCTTCATCAAATATATGAGAGTAAGATGTTCTTCTTGAGTCAATAGGAAACGTCCGGCTAAAGCTGTTTCCAATTTTGAAAGGAAGGTTCAAGCAACAGAAGTGAGGAGGAAATGTTGCTGTAAACTTTGCTCTTTTCATTCAACAGGACTAGCAAGCCCCACAGGACTGCTCAGGTTCCCTTGCAGCACAGACAGTGACAAAACCTGGTGAGTTATGTTACATTATGCTTAATCTTCTGCCAGGTCACTAAATTATCATGCCTCTCGTGAAAAGGGTGTTAGCACAATTCCAGGCAATCGCATAAGTATCCAGAGCACAGTAGGTGTGATCAGGTCAGAAATATTCTCTCTCTCAGTTCCCTGACCCAAAAAACATTGAGCATTCACTATCTGCCAGAAATAAATCTTAATGCCTTTGTGGGTTCAGCCTCTAGTAAATCAAGGTCAAGCTGTCTAGGCCAGCTTCTGCTAGAGCAGCCCTGCACCATGCTGCAAGGCAGTCTGCAATGTGCAGTGCTGGCAGCAGGAGTGAGTTAGGGCTTTAGTCAGAGAGAGAACCCTGTAAGCACAGCATTAACATTCATAGCAAACAGCTGTGGGCAAGACAGTCTCCATCTGAGATAATAGGCTTTTTCCAGTGATTGCTCCTCATCACTCAGGAATGCATCAATCCTGTGCATCAATCCCACCTTCTGCTACCATAGGCTGTCATGTCATATATTGCTTTTCATGGGCTCTGTTCTGCAAGAAATAGTTAATGTCTACTTCTCCTACCAGCAGGCTGCTCCAGAGCGTTACTGTGATGGTGAGAAAATTGTTTCTGGCTTCCAGTTTCAATTTATTCATGACCAGTTTATAACCATTTCCTTCTGAGCCAATATTGTCCTTTAGCTTAACTAGCTCTTTTCCCTTCCTGATGTTTATCCTCCTGATGTATTTACACAGGACTGACGTATCCCCTGTTAGCCTTTGCTGAACAAGGTAAGCTCTGGCAGTTCCACTCATGGGATTAGCTGGATCACTTCTCCTGCTGCCCAGCACTCAGCTTTCTTAAATATGTCTATTTGCTGTTCTGTATTTGCTCTTCTCCAGCCATGTCATACCACTCCTGTCTTGACAGAGTTAATGCAATCTGGATACTAGATGATCCCCATCTGATTATATCTTCTTCTAGTTCTTCCAAAACACAGTTTTTTTCTGTGGTGGAGATGGATGGGTTTGGGAAATCTGTGCATGGTACAGAACCTTGAAGCCCAGAAGCTCACATCCCTATATCTGTTAACCGCAGGAAAAGCAGAAATCCAGAGACTTTGGATGAATTTATTTGCCTTGAAATTCTCTTTTTCCTCCTAATTCTCTACAGCTCTGACCATAGCCTGTAATATTTGAATCTCTCCCCTGTGCAACAGAGTGAGCCAAGCTGGTTAATGCTCTCACAATTAGGATGGAGGACCCTTCCCCATGCTGTTCTGCAGCTGCTTGGCCAACACGGCAGTTCTCTCCTGCTGGCCGGCTCACATGGGCATGGTCTGTGCTTGTGCTGGGGCCCAAAGAAGCCCAGAAGGGAGATCGCGACTCTGTTTCTCCTACTCCCAGACACGGTCCATGAAGCACACCAGGGTTGCAGCACTGGAAAAGATGCAGCACTCAACTTGCTTATTCTGGCTGGTTTGGAAAAATGATGGCAGTGAAGAGCTATTGCCTTCCAGGAGGCCCCTGGGAGAGACTAATCTTGCCCTCTGTACCCAGACTTCTTCCCACATTTCCCACGGAAGAGTTGGTTGGCAGTCAGGGAAACAGCTGTGCAGGGAGACCAGGCTCTGCCTGGATAACTTGCTGTTCAGCTTCTCTGCCACAAATTGTCCAAAGGAAAGGTAATGCAATGTTAACATCCTGTCTGGAATAACAAAAATAGAGAATAAAATGTCTGTGTTGGATGAGAAATGCTTCAAGAAGCATTTGCCTGTTACTCATGATGCTTTGCCACCATACCATTATTAAACCCACAGCCGAAGCGTGTCAGTATCAGAAGTAGGACTCAGAGGAGTGCCAAACTGAGGCACTCGGTCCTTTTCTGTCCACTGTGGTTTCAGGAACTTCAGTCCTTTCATTAGCTGTTTAATTGTCCTGCAAAGGTCTTGAGTCAATATTTTTGTTTCCTGACTTTACCTGCCAGTGGTGAACAATCTTCTCCCCTCTTCAGAGCATCTGACCAAATTTAACAGGCGGAACAAGGAGGGCACGCCCATGCCTGCTGGATTGGAAAACTGTAAGCACATTTAACAATTTAAAGTATGCATGCAGACCTTG
Organism: Anseranas semipalmata; assembly: GCA_013399115.1. NCBI lineage: Eukaryota > Metazoa > Chordata > Aves > Anseriformes > Anseranatidae > Anseranas > Anseranas semipalmata. The sequence goes on from VXAA01006699.1 coordinate 33,477, forward strand.
AAAACAACCCCTTTGTTCTGAATAGGACTACTGTTCTGCTGACTTTTTTCTATGTTGTGGAGAAAAAAAAGGGGTTCAGGTTATACTGAAAATATGTAAAGAGAAGAATGTTGTAGCTCAATGAATAGACTGAGGTACCAAAACTAATATTTGGAAGGTCTCTTATATTTTATATTTCTGAAGTGTTTCAAATTGGTTCTTTGTTGCTGACCAATGACAGCTGAAGATAAGAGTAGATTTTTTTAGTTCTATCCTTTATTCTCTTCCATATAACCTACAAAAAATTAATCTGAACTAGCAATTCATCCGAAAAATCCTGACTCACTTCAAAAGGCCCATCAACTCTGCTGAGCTTACTCAGGAGAACACAAATCAATTCCTCAAAACTTCATAATACAAAAAAAAAAATACAGTATAGTAGAACAATATTGTAACTAGCATGTACTCCACGTGTTGTCCAGGTGGACAACATCACCCCTCGGCATTTAGTCTTTGTGAAAAAAAATTTTGAAAATGTTAGATAATACAATGTTGAAATCTGGTCTGTAACAGCAAACTTTCAGTATAGAGCTTGCCCTGTTGGATGCAAAATCGTACCAAACTAAAACACTTTTCCTCAAAACTCCTATTCCAAAATCTAGGTAATAATGCACTTATGCACTTTTTTTTTTTTTTTTTTTTTTTTTTTTTTTTGCATGTTGGCATTGTTATTAGTGAAGAAAGGGAATGAGAAGGGTTGTAAGCACGCTCTACTGCACTGATTCAACACTTGTGTCAACAAAATTGATCCATTATTCTTTTTTGGTGGAAACCAAGCCTTTTAGAAAGCAGTGCTGCAGAAAACAGCTGGATTTGTACTCAAAGAAAAAAAGAAAAGATGATTTACTGTATCTTTGTTTTGGAGGGTTTAGAGGAATTCAGCGGGCAGACTCTGTGGTTCCATAGGGAGAAGCCAGCCCTGCCAGTTCTGAATTAAACCCAACAAAAATGGGAGCTGTACATATTAGTGAGACAGCCATCGTATAAAAATATGGATCAGATGGGTTTCCCTTGTTGTACATCCAATTTTAACAATCCCAACTTTTTATTATTGTTATTTTTAAAATCCCAGCTGCACTGTGTTTTCAGGAAAAGAAGAACAGAAATGGCAGACGCAGGTATGGCTGGGGCCTTTGCCCTTTTAAATCTTGCCTGTGGTATGTCAGCACCTCCGCGCCGTGCAGCTACCGAGATTAGTATCTTCTGAAGTTGCTGGAAGCTCCTTTTCACAATCCAAGCAAGCCAGAAAGGATGCTGCTTACCTTCAGACATGATAGTAGTGGACAAAGTCTGGACCTTGGATGTTCGAACACGCGAGTGGGCTCGAAGGACTGGAGCCCTGCACTCAATCAGTGGCACGGACTACAAATGCCTATGAACAGTGCTTGTTTGACTGCTGTTTTTCACTGAGCCAAGCAAAACACCATTGGCAAATTACAAAACAGATGAACATGCTCCTATTTTTTGGCACATAAAAGGAAACCTGCTTTACCCAGCCACATCTGTTTCTTTGATTTAACTCCATGCTCATTCCTGTTAGCTTTGGATGAGTGGTTTGGCAAATACACTGCAGCCCGCTTCACTGAAAAAAAGGGCTTCCTGGGGAAATAAACCCCTGTATGAGACTTTGATGTGAATATATTTAGCAAATTATTTGATTAACCCATCCTCCTCACCAGTGACTGCATTCTGGGGTGGAGCACAAACCTTACATTAAGGAACCTGATTCTTCACAAATAAATTGAAGAGACCTTTCTCTCCAGTCACCCTAGATGCTTTCACAGCAGGATCGTGATTGTTCAGAAGATTCTTGCAGAGCAGCAGCAAATATATCCTGCTGGTTTGTAATGTAATTCCAGTGCAAGAGGTAAGATTCAAATGTAGCACAATTCATTAATCTCAAAACTGTGCAACTACACAAGCTGCAGGAGAATTATAACTTCTGGAGAGAGCACTCAGAAAAGGAAAAAGAGAGAAGCAGAGAGAAAAATAGAGCTTCATAACACGGAGACTACTCACTTAGAGAAGAAAACCATAACTAAAAGTAGAACAACTGGACACAGGGTGCACATACCACACATGCTTTTTAAAGACGGATTGAGCAGGTCATAAGAGATGCTCATAAACTCTGCATTTATCCTGTGCTCACAAGCTGGAACTTGTCAGTCAATCAGCTAACAGGTAAAGACAGGCAGTATTGCTCACAACACTTTGATGCTAGATGAACCCTCAATAGAGACCATCTAATGCACAAATTGCTGGGTGTGTCTGAAGTTATAACAACAGACACTTTGAAAAGTCACGGTAAGAACACCCAGCATCAAGCGTGGAGTGGGGGGAGGATTTTTCCATGATTAAAAAGAGTGTCTATGATTACTCCGTCAGCAAATATTTAGCCCAAAACTGTCCCTGAGAGCCAGTGGCCAGACCCCACAGCACTGTGCTCATACAACAGAACTGGACTAAATTGTGGGAAAATAAAGCATGCCAAGAAGGGACAGGCGATTATCTTGAATTCACACTGATCTGGGCTGACAAGAGTACTGCCCCTTCTGTACACGGCTCATGAACGCTGGTGGGAATGCAGTTTTGGTGACAGAAACAGAGAATACCGCAAAGATGTCTATAAATATGGTGTGGGTCAGGGAACTCGTTTAAACATACTTTATGGCTTGAGGTGTCATACAAACAGAAAGCACAAACAAGCTGCAAATAACAGGCCCCTGAGCTTGAGGTCTTTAAGACTTGTGAATGAGCATAGTCTTCAAAATAGGGTTTAAGCATAATTTTGATGGCATGCGGGCCTTGAGCTAGAGTTCTACATAAGGGTAAATTCTGCAATTTCCTCAAAAACTAGTACTAATGTCCAAAGGCCAATCTCTGGGTAACAGTCTATGACTCATGCAAACTCCTTTAGATAGATGATAGGTAGATAGACAGATAGACAAAAAGAGTGGCCAAGTAGTAAACACTGGAGCTGATAACATCTAAAATGTGAGCTTGAAACGTCCTTCCTTGGGTTTACATTCACTCCTTAGTCATCCTTTGCTTTTATTCCCTGAATACATTTGTCTATCTCTGTTCTATCTACAACCACTCCCTGCAGCCAAAATGCAGTAGGCTGGACCTTCAGCACTGTACAGTCCTTCAGATGTCATCATTCCTTGAATCCATTCCCTGCCTGCCTGCCACCAAGGACCTGACCCTGGCATCCCCCTACTCCTTTGTCTTATTTGAGTCTTGGGACTTTCTGCTCCCTTTTTTCTTTAGAAAGTGCCTTCTCTCACTGACAACCTCACCCTCTTTTCTGCTTTCCAGTGTATTTAAATACTCTTCCTTTTCCTGATCTGACAAATGCTCCCTCTGCCTTCAGATTCCTCTTTAAAACCTATGAAGGCTTCCTGTCTTCAGCTCCTCAGTGGTGCTTAGCGTGAGCATAGTTAGAGTATGAGCTTTCTGGGACAGTGGCTTCCCTTATCTGTGTAATTTATAGGCAGCATATAGATTTACTCTGCAGGACAAATAAATAATGTAGAAAAATAGTTCTGATAGAAAGTCTTACCTTTCTTTCCGTTTTCATAAACCAACAGGTACTTTGAGTCTTCCATATGCTGATACTCCTCTATTTTCTTTTTTTTTTTAAAATTGTCCAGGTGTATTCCTGAAAATAAGCAAATTTGAAATAAACATTAAAAATATAGCAAAATTTTATTTAAAAATATTATTTTTCAGATCACCATTGGATCCTGCATCCCATTCCACATGACGTTGTCTTCATGATGAACTTATACAGCAAATGTGCCGATTTTTCAAGCAAACATTAGAATTATATTTTTCCAAGTACCCACCCACTAATACTCTCCACCTTGATATAATGAGATTACTTTTCTTTCCCTTATTATAACATGTAGCCAGACCCTGAGTCTCTACAGTTGTTGAGGGCTTTGGAAAGGTGTCACTGTAGATATCCTGGGATTTTTTTCCGTTAATGAACTGATGCTATCAGCATCTTCTATGATGCTGTACCATTGAAATTAAAAAGAAAAAGAAAAAAAATGATGATACACACAAAGTCTGGTTTCTCTGAAGACAACAAAAATCAGAAAGGAGGAGGCAATTACTATTTACAGCTACTAATCTCCCTCCACCTTGCACTTTGGTCTGAATATTTTCTCTTTCTCTCACAGAGATGCCTGGTTTTCTGGTGGCTTCTCTCTCTCTCTGTTTCCTATCTGCTTCTGCTCTTAACACATGTGCACACACACACACAGTTTCCTTTCCCCCAAACAGAAGAATCCTAGTGTGGCTTTGTATTACATTCCCTACAAAGGCTGTCTGACCTAATCTCTGATCAGTCTTGGGTGGCCCCTGCAGTTCTGAAAGTCTCTCCTCTTGTTTCAGCTATGGGAAGCTCTGAACATTTGTTTATTTTGTCATCTATCCTGAAGGACAGGTGGCTCCTTCTCTGCCCTCCGCCAGACAGTGCTGTATCCCTGCCCCTGGGTTCCTGCAGCCGTTCCCCACCTTGCAGGCACCTGAGAGACAAACTGACCAGGCCCAGGGCCAGCCCCTTGCCACAAGCCCAGGTCCCTATAGCCACTCTGCACCAGCCCAACAAAACCAGCTACCTATTTGCCAGGCAGACAGAGAGAAGGAGGGATTTTTGTAGGAACAACCACTGGCCATCAGTGGTGATTTGGGCCTCATGGAAGCACGCAGGTCAATGCACCAGGCTGGGTCTCCCACAGGCTCACAGCTGATCTCACCATCTCCAGCAGGGAAGATGGTAAGTTTGGCCTCTACCACTGAGCTGGCTTCAAAGCGCCAACAAAGTTATTTATTCCTCAAAATCTGGAAGATTTTCTCCAGCCTTAAGTCATTCACTGCTCCTTCCACTTTTCGTAGTTTTGTACTTTTCTTATAAACACATTCTTTAATTGTTTCATATTTGCAGCGATTTCTCTGCTCCTCAAATGCAGTATCCATATCTCAGACTTTTCAAAAATACCGCTGTGAAAAATTAAGCAGCAATCCCAGTGTTTTGCTTTGACACTATCTACTAGTCTCAGTGTTTACATTTAGTAAATGTATTGTGACCACTGTTAATTTTCTTCTAATGTGAGGGTGGTATCTGTGAGCTGTTTGTATACAGCATCTTAAGTAAGCATTTTTCAACTTCTGTATCTTTTCCCATTATACTCCCCATTTTCATTTAACTTAGTTTAAGTCAGTCTTTCAGTTTCTCTACTTTTTTTTTTTTTAATTCAGAGTATTTTCTTAGTTCATTTTGTCTGTGGAAATATGCTGCTCTGTGGTTCCCTCAAAGACAAGGACTGGGAGGGGAAGCTGTGCAGATGATACCAGATGCTATTTTAAAGTTGACATCTAGGCTAGACGTAGTACTGGTCTGCTTGAAAGTTTCATCTTTAAGGGTAGTTTTAGTGATATTTCTGTTCAGGATTAAGTCTCTGTCCCAGTGGTCAAATTATTGACTAAGTTCCAATTGTTCGGAGTAGAGGTAAGATTTTACTTCTAAACCTTTGCAATACTATTTTGATGTATTAAAAACACCATAATGAAAGTTAACAAAATTAAGTTAAGCTAAGTGTAAAACAAAGTTTATGTTTTATTNTCTGTCCTATTAAACTGTCTTTATCTCAACCCACGAGTTTTTTTTCAATTCTCTCCCCCATCCCACTGGGGGAGGGGGAGAGTGAGCGAACGGCTGTGTGGTGCTCAAGCTGCCTGCTGGGTCAAACCACAACAGATTTTACTTCTAAACCTTTGCAATACTATTTTGATGTATTAAAAACACCATAATGAAAGTTAACAAAATTAAGTTAAGCTAAGTGTAAAACAAAGTTTATGTTTTATTCGTCTCTTTTCTCACAGAAATGGAGAACTGAGGTGCAAGGGGACACATGACTGAAATATTGCAGCAAATCCACCACAGGTCTAGGAACTGAATCTAGACCTTTGAGTCCTTTTCCAGTTCCTTGAAAACAAACTTCCATGATTCATGTATGGAAAAATGTTCTTGGTGTTCAGTTCTAACCCACACAACTAAAATGGCAATAATGACCTCATTTAACTTTGCCATCACCAGTATTCAGGTTGTAAAGAATGTTTTTATTAAAGAGAATATGCCTCTGAGCAATCACCCAGGTGCTTTCCCTGGGAAAGCTTGCTTTGTAGCTTTATCCAGTAAATCATATCTGTGTCTATCAGGTCAGAAACTACCAGGAGAAACAACAGCCTGTGGCATGGTGTGGGAGCTCCCCCATGCCTCTCGAGCTTTGCTCCTTGCTGGCCAGTGCTCATTTTTATCTCTGCCTCTGTGGCCCGGGGGACATAGGACTGGCCAAGGAGCAGCTCACCAGGCAGAGGTCTGTGTTTTCTGAGCTGGCAATGAGTCATACATGAAGCTGGCTGACAACCTATGCTGTCCTCATGTATGCAGCCATGGATCATTACACAGCAATGAAGCACAATATCTTGTTCAAAACCTGTCTCATTTTATTTGAATCCCTGCTGACTCTGCTGGCACTGAGCCACAGTGGTGTTTACTGACCTTTTGGAGCAGCACTGTTGATTGTAGGAACAAAAATAGCTTCTTTCCAAGCCTGTGTGCAGACACCAAAGCTGTGGGGTGCACAGTGGCCTTCAGACCCATTGTCAGACCATCTGGATGAATCGGGACGGCCAGCCAGCACCATCCCCGCTGCAGCAGTTGCTTGGCTTTGAGCAGGCACCCACCCCGAACATCTGTGCACTGATAACATGCTGGCTGATCCCCCACAGCAATGTGCAAAGTCTTCTCGGCTTCCAGGCAACAATGCTTCCAGGCTGCACCTGTGCTTCAAGGCAGAGACAATCCCACAGTGCTCCCTGCAGACCTGGCCCAAAAACAGCCAGTGGGGCTATATAGGATCCCACTACACCTGCATCCCTGGGCACACATGGGGGCACGCGGGAGGAAGGCACTCACAGAGCCAGACCATGCCCAGGGGGCCTGGGTGGATGCTGCCAGCACCCCTGCCATGCTCAGCAGCCCTGGAGTGCGACACAGCCCCTGAACATCTTCCCCGGGTGCCCCTGGATGTAGGCTGGTGCTGCAGTAAGGGTGACATAAAGCACATTTGCTGAGTCACCAGGCTGTTACACTGGGAAGAAAAATGTGGAGCCCGGTTAGGCAAAGTCCCGTGGCAAGCGGTAACGGGGTCTCTCTGATGAGCAGCCCTGAAGTTCTTCTTCTTTTTTCTTCTTTTTCATTCAGCCCTTGGGGTAGGAAGGTTGGGTTGCACCCGCAGAGGAAAGAGGGCTCTGGCTACACCAAGGGTCTTCCTCAAGCTGGCTTAGATGAGACATGTGAAAGTTGAGGGGCCCCAACTCAGTCAGTATACTAGGACCAATGTTAATTTTCTTTTAATGTGGTGTGCCTTTTATAACTCCATTTTTTTAAAGTGAGCATTTTTCAAGTACGAGCAAGATTTCTACCTGGCTGTGGTGTGCCTGCACACTGCAGGGGCTTGCCAATAGTCTCTTCAGAGACACACAGACGATATTCAACCACCAGCCAACACATATGCAGAGCTAGATTTAACTAAAACAAAACAAAGCAGGCCCTGCACTTTGATATGCGAACACAGCTATTTCCTCAGTAGTTCATGATCGTCTCTCTATCTCAGAGAAGGAGCAGCAGTATGTGGGCCACGTTTGCTGATTTGTGCTGAAAGGCTGGGCTAGCAGGGGATTAGCGGGAAGACAGTTCCAGGATGGATTATCTCTGCACATAATGGTAAAGAAATGTCACTTATTGCAACACGTACTGACACCAGGCTTGGAAGGCTGCCTGTGGCAACGTGCTCTTCGAGTGAGCACTGTGGTGTCCTTCCAGGCCTGGGAAAACATGCATGAGGTTTTGTCCCAGGCATCAGATGTCTTGTCTGATGTTCTGCTGTCCTTGCAGCCCCAACAAAGCCTCCCAAACTGTCATAGTTTCCTTTTGAAAACCCACAGCATGAGGAGGCTTCAACTCCCATCCCATAAGATTTGGTTAGCTCACAGTACCTGCACTCCAGAGCACTTCTCATGAGTGTTGAACTGATACTGCCAGACAGAAGAGCAAGACAGATAGCAAGAATGACCAAGATAAATCTAATTGTTTGAGACATTTGAGACATGTATGTTGTTTAATTTGTCCATACCATGGAACATGACAAAATAAATTAGTAGCAGAGGAAAATATTACATAGTGCCATTACAGGGTGAAGATTTTTGTGCGTTTAGTCAAAGCACTGCCTAAGAAGATATTTGAGTGTCAAGGAATATCCATTTCAGCTATGCACTTAATTCCCCATACTCTTCATAGCAGTAATTTAGATGTCTTCATTTAAATTCTTGTAACACTTTTAGCATTGTAACAGTTCCTGTTTGTTTCTCTCTTTTTTTAAAGAACACAGAACTTGCTAAAAGTGCATTGCTGAGACTTTGTTTTTCCTCTTTGGGGATATAAGCAGCATTAATGTTTCTGTAATAACCAGAATAAAGTCAAGAGAAAAGAACCCAGGATTTGTATCCCTTTGTCAGTTAAATACTCCACTATAAAAAGAAGAAAATAATTTATATAAAGAAAACAACACTATGATCACAGAATTCTGGTATTTATTCCTATATCAAGAGACCTATATACAGTAGCAGAAATTCCTGTTTTGATTCAAAAAGGAGTTTTGCACATTTGGTGACCAAATACTATGAAGTAAGTTACATGTTGTTCAGCTGGTCATAAGCAAGCCACCGGGTGAATGAGATGCAGTTAGAAGAGGAACTGACTGATGTGCAACCTGTTTTCATTGTAGTTGTGCCATATGGAGTGAATAAAGCAGTGTTTCTCCCTCTCTCGCTCTGTGAATGAATGAGAAGGTTTCGTAATATTTGTGCATTGGGTTCATTATGAGCTCCTTCCCTCCCATCACAGGCTGTGCTGCCCCATGCACCTTCTGTACCTGACTGGGAAATGTAAATGACAAGATCTTTACGTGCTCGGAGAAAAATGATCTGAGCTCTAAGAGACATGAACAGGATGTTAAATAGCACTCATTTTCAGCAGTGACATAGCTGTTAGAAGTGCTAAGCATCTTTACTATGCTAATTCCTCTGACAGTAATGTATAGAGGTAGCTACAAAGAGAGAGAGAGAGAGAGAGGGAAAACATATGATGGAAGTATACAGAAGTATTTTAACCTGGACTCATAGGATATATTTAATTGCCCTTTGAGGCAAACATCTCGATAGTACGTACAGAGAAGAACTTTACATTTGCAGAGGAGGTGTGTGCAAGGCTGCTTTCCGCAGCACACGCTCCCCAGTGCTTGGTCAGACCTAAAGGCTCTGCCATTGGGGTTTCATGAGGTGACTTCATACCTGTAAACACAAAACTGTGCACAGAAATTGTAGCAGGTGTTCTGAATCCTGGGTCAAAAAGGGTCCTGTCTTCCCTTTACGAGGGATGTAAACATATCCGATGTGCTTCCTATATTGATCTTTCTCAGGAAAACATTTAGGAACTGCTCAAAGGGCACACAGTGAGCTCTGTAGGGACTGCAGCTTAATGGGAGATGATTGCACTTAAGGTGGCCGGTGCCCATGCCTCTGCACAAGGAAGTCCTAGTTCTACCAGTCAATAAGTCTTCACATAGATGCAGATGTAGACAAAGCAGTCCAAGCTCATTGCCTGTCACATAGTTGCCATATGCTAGCTAGGAAATTTAACTCATCACCAAAACACAGCCTCCATGGATTCCACAAATGATATAAAAATAGCTCTACAGATCAGAGAAAAGAAAGGTAAGTTTTGAAGAAGTCATGCATGAGAAAGGTCCACCTATTGCAGAGTCTGCAATTTACTGCACTAAGAGATATTGAAAGAGGTTGGTCACATCTTTAAAAGGCACCTATACCCAGCAAATCCATAACAGAATTTGCTATGGGTCTCACTGTGGTGTAAGCATGAGGAGATGGAAGGACCTCTCTGCGGAAGAAAATGCTTTCTCTCAAAACACTGACGTAGCACATAGGCCAGACACTTCTGCTAATATTAGTCAAAAGGACATTAGAAACCCAGCCTGTGATAGTAGAAGCAAAGAAAAAAGCAGGCAGGACAAAAAAAAAAAAAAAAAAAACACTGAGAGAACAGCTCCATTGAGATCCTGGGCTTCAGGCCATACCCAGCACAGCTGTAGCACTGAAACCAAGACACCACAGAAGCTGAAAAGGAGGGTCTACCTCTCCAGAAACAGGGAGAGGAAAAACAAGTCACTAGGAAGCTGGGGAAGCAGCAGGAGAAACATCTTGAAGCAGAGACTTGCTTTGATCCTGATGATAAATCAACATCGCCAAAATGGATGAGCCATTTGGACCCATTCCCTGCTGTTTAAGGATTTGTCCTTAAAATGATGAGCGCATGTGAAAACCCACATATGCACAGAGGAAGGGAAGGCAGATGACATCAGGCTTGAATCCAGATTAGAAAAATGTGCATGAAAGAGCAAGGGAAAAAAAAAAATAAAAAAGGAACTTACATTGCACCACAGGAAAGTTTGGTGTTCCCTTTCAGTCCTCTGACAGACAGGCTTTTTGGCCCCGGATGGTGAACATTGTGTACCCTCTCTGTGTACCCAGGCTGTCTTAGATCACCGTCTAGCAGGAAGGTTGAAACTTATTTGTAGCCCTGGTGCTCCACACAGGACTGGTGCTCCACAGTGCTTCTGCTGGCACCAGCTGCCCAGCTGTCCGGGCTGCGGAGACAGCTGTCCTGGGCTCATCTACTTCTCTGTGTCCATCACATTGAGCACAGTGGTCATTTCCTCGGCATTTAGGGGAGCTGGACAAAGAAGGGGCTGCTGGCACTGTTTCATACAGAAAACAAAACTAAGACCTCCAAGCCATGTAAATGATCTTGAAAGACCAAGATTCTTCAGAACATTTGCCCTTACAGAAGAATGTTTGCATTTCATCTTAGCTTTGTTTCTCTATCAGGGACATCTTCACCCAAAAAGGAATTTACAAAATTAATATCAAAAGAGATACAGAACTAGTAATTTATTATGTCAGCCCCTGACCTTTTCCAGCACCTGATGGATGTTACTGTAATGATCACGTTAATATCTCAAATTGGCATCATAAAGGCTCATATAGGCTTTTTAAAAAATATTTCACCCCTTTCAAATGATCCATTAAAAATAATTTTCAAGACAAGACATTTTTACATTTTTATGCTGATACCATCACCACATATGACATGCATAACAGGAGGTTTGTGCATATATGAAAATGTGCCCCAGGAGAGCTGATTTTGCAGTTCATGTTGGATGGTTTGATGCTTGCAATTATTACATACATGAGCTGTGATAGCAACACCGCATGCATTTTAGCTAGGAAGAAGTTAGGGGGCAAAATGCTGAGAATATAGACTGTATGCATCAAAATGTCCCTACGTTCAGGGAAATAAAATACATCTAAGTGAAAATGTTATCACCTCTTTGTCATTATTTCATTTCTAAAAGTCAATGGGGTAGTGATATCAGAGTACATGCAACATAATGTTTTGAATGTTGCAGTACTGTTCAATAAAGATAGTACAGTTCAGGGATAGTATGAATGTGTTCAGCAATTCAAACAAGTTCATTCTTCTAAAGCTCAAGCACACCTGACTACCAAAAATCCAGATCAGCAAGGATACTTTTGTTCACAGTGGTATATTATAGCCTTCATTAGAAGCATCCCCTCTCTAGCTGGTTTGGTTGAAGTCCTTTTACCTGGAATTTAAATTAGAGAGAAATGCTGGGGAGTTGCCAGCCAGTCTTCCCTGTCCTACATTTAAGATAAAGACAAGCGTAGAGCATGTGTGGATCCAAGAGCTGCCAGCAGCCACTGAACATTAGAGGAGGTCTGAGCATGCCCTGCGTGACTGCACAGACTGCTGCACCTCTGCCAGCACAAGGATGGCTGGCAGCTGCTTGAGGCCCATAGGCTCTCTGCAAAACCTGGACACATGAAAATATGTTTTGATTGTTTATTAAACATAATGATTTTCTGTTTCTAAAAGGAGTCGTCTCTCGATTGGTTTGCATTTTAGTGTTTATATCTCACAGATTCCCATAGGAAATCTGCCATAAGAATTTGAAACTGAAGCAGGCTAGATTGTATACTGCTGAAGATTACAGAAATGTGGGTTGAAACTGATATAAATAATGAAAAACAACACTTTTTTCATTTTTGTTCTAAAGCTTTGCATCTATATAAATTAAAACTTGGAGTTTTTTTAAAGATATGTCTATCTAATCCTAACATAATTAATATTCTGTAAAACTCGTCTGTCTTTATAGACCGTGACCTTTAATGTTATGTTTTCATTATCTTAATCACTGTGAAGACAGGCTGCCTAATAAGTGAACAGTGGCCATGACAAACAACGATCTTAATGAGATCTTGAAGATCTGCACAGTAGATTAAATTAGAGAAGTTCCGTGTATGATTTCATTATATACATCTCTATAATGGCAGCAAAGAAATCTAGCTTATTTTGCATATACTGAATTATAGACATTTTTCAATTATCCCAGAACACTGCACAACTAGATAGCCATGCTTTTATAAAAATATATATAAAGCAAGAACTCAAACTTACCCACTATGGATTCCACTGTGGTGACCTACTGCATAGATTTACATTGGCACTGCCATAGAAGTCATGCACATTGAAATAATTTATTTGAGTCTATTTTTTCTCTCTGGATTTTGCCATTTGATTACCATTTTTTCTTTATCTTTTTACAGGCTTTTTGAAGGTGGTGTAAATTGCATCTAGCTCTGATTAATGGTGAGAAAATGTTAGAAAATAAAACCTTCACTCCATCTGGAATGTAAATGAACCCTTTCAAACTAGCACTGAGTTTTTAATAGAAACAAAATGAATTAACTTAACGTAGAATCTTATACATGCAGACAAAAATTGGGTACCTAGATAATCTCAGTTTGTCTCTGCTACAGTTCTTGATAGAAGGCAATGGTTATATCGAGTACATTTTGTTGTGCTGCCAAGAAAATACTCTGTTTTTTCAAAGTTATTTGTAAAGTAGACAGCACCAGCAGTGTGTCAGTACTGTGCAATCTAAAGGCCCGAGCTGGCAGCAATTACTGCCAAGTGTATACCACATGAAGGCAATTTCCAAATCCAGAAATGGAAATCAGATGCCTGACCATTGCTGGCTGCCTGGTGGGGCTGGGTGCTGAACAGCCCCTTATCTAATGAAAACCCTTTTGTTCCCCCACTTTGGGATGATTCCCCACTTAGAGTCACAGAAACTGCAGCAGAGGTTGCAAGCCTGACATAAACACTGAAGGGGCTATTTGGGGTGGCAGAGCAAGAGAAGCAGGTGTAGCATCTGGAAGTTGAGTCACAATCAGAAAGTTTAGGAATTGTTCTTCCAAGGTATCATTTTGGATTGGTACAGAATCATTTGATGACAAGGAGACTCCTGTCTCTAAGGTCAATCCCTCTTTGAAGAATGGGTAAGGCTAGGAGAGGAAGATGCTTTTCAGGCCATATTATAAACAAGTGTCAGGTAAATACTAGATAACCCTAGAACAGGAAACTGGTAACTAGCTCCTAAAATGTCTCTTTCAACAAAAGAGAAACTTGTCCAGAATAAGGTATGAAAATGTGTAAGTTAATTTTGCAAAGCACAGAAAGAGTGGAGACAGAATGGGTACAGGGAGAATGCCCACCTCTTCCCTGTGCACACCAGGAAAATATAAGCTGTGCCATGCTTGACTCTCCTCAAAGGTGCCCAAAGTCAAAGTTGAGGGGTAAATATGAGAAAACTCACATTTCAGACATTATTCCCCACATAAGGAAGTGACTTCCATCTCCAGACCTGTTCATCTGGTATCTCTTACTAGGGCTGAATAGTAGGAATGGCCTTTGCTTTTGTTTCTGAGGAGGATCCCACTGCAACAAAACAAGGCAAGGTCCAAGTAAGAGTAACCTACCCATTAAAACACTTTACTGAGGTGTAGAAGCCCCCGCTTTAGCTGGGCTGATTTGTTTCGTGTTGGGTTATTTGTCCTGGGAAGCCTGAGACAGTCTGAGAGCCCTTTCATTTATCCCCACTCCCCTTCCTCACTTACACATTCACCTACCTGCTATTACACTGAGGACAGGGAGTTCTCTTTGACCACCCTGGAAATGCACCAAGTCTGGGGTGTGCACACATTTGCACAGACGATCAGGGTATGAGGAGCAGTATAGTAAGCAGAATTTCCTTATTTCTTGCCTTCCTCCATGTTTTGCAAAAGCTTTTCCTTCCAGCACACATAGGAGGGTAGTGTGGAGCTGGACATACCTGAAGAGAAATGGACAGGAGAATGGGGATGCTGCACACTCCTGCCCACATAGCTGGTAGAATAAGGCTTAGGGGTATGGTTCCCAGGACATGAGCATGTCTTTGTACATCAAAGCCCAAGTTTAGTATGTTGCATAGAAAACAGAAATTAAATTTAGCTTTGGATGTCAAAGAATTGCTGTTGTAATAAGCCAGATTAATTTCTGGTTAGAACAGATACAATTGTCATTGATTTTGATGATTTATGAGAGCAATTCATCCTCAATGTAACACCACTGACTTTGCTGCAGTTACATCACAGCTTAATTTAGCCTGATATTTTTATCAAGGGAAGGAACAGAATTAAAAGCGCACATGTCTCAATTCAGGCATTTGTTTTCTGCTTTCACATTTTACATAAACTGCATTTCTTTAAGCTATGTATCTCTCCAGCTGTCTGTTCTCCTATATTGTGATAGCATTCTCCTTTTTTTTTCCTTTGCCTACTATTTGCATCAGAGCTTCTTGAAAAAAATTGTCACCTGTAATGTGTTAGCTGTCTTACAAGATTACTGATGACTGCTGCCTTGCACTGCTTCTCTTCTCTCTATATCTCTCACATACTGAGTAGGTTGCCTTCTGGACAGTAAACAACACCAGATAATCTATATTAAATGTTTTTTATTCATTCCTCAGCCTAACACTTTTCTTTTTCTTTTAATAATGTAACAGATAATGTCCTGGACAAGTGCACGGCAAAGATCTTCATGTAAATTGTTGACAACTTTAAAACGCATATATTCCACACATGTTATACAATTAATGTTAAAATCTCTCTTCTCTTTTTTTAAAAACTTCATTCTTTGGTCATTTGCAAAATTATCATTAGAGTGAAGAACCAACACAATACTCTAAATGGATGCCATGTACAAGGACACAAGTATCTATTCCCTCTGTAAACCAGATTCTTGGAATCTACACAGATGCCAAATCCAACAGCTTGAACTGTTTTATCACGTCTGCTTAATTCGTATTCTGGGCATACACTGGCATGAGTGTTTAACAAACACTGAAATTCTATTTCATTACAATCTCTCTGGTGTGGGTACCCCTGGGAAAATCTCATTTCTTCCAGGTTGGGCACAGAATCATTGAAGAAGAAACCAAGCTATCAAAAATACTTGCATGTAATATAACTGGACTGCTAGAGACCAACAAACAAGTTAAGGCCCCTGAAAGCACCTTAAAGTCTCTCTGAAATCCTCTCTTCAAGCTTGGAAGAGCAATTTTTAAAACTGTTAGAATACAACTACACATCAAGGTGTCTCCAGAGAAATCTGTGTTGATGTTGCCACAGACCTTGGACCATAGCATGCAGCCCTGCAGGAGGCCAGGAGAAAAAGAAGGAGGCTCTGAGGCACTCAACAGCATCCTGCAGGCATCAGAAATGTGGGGAATAAACCTGCAGCCCTACCTGCTCCTCACTGGCTTGTCTGTCCCCACACACCTGAGCACATTAGCACCGAAGGTAATTAGAACACAGAAAGAAGTTGTCTCTAGGCAGGTTAGAAAACTACAGACAGCGTTTAATGAGTAGGCTTACATACACTCTTATGTGTGTTCTACTGTTTGTTTTCTCTGTGTGTACTCAATTCCTGCCACATATGCCCTATCAGAGTAATTAGCTGAGGTGTGAAGATATTTTGATACCTTCATACACAAACAATCCCATTCAGTAAATGTAATGTGCCATCCGAAGTCTTCCTCCAAGCTGGATGATGAGACCTTGCAGAAAGTGGGTGAGGCCCTCTCTGACAGGAGACCATCAGAGGTGCATGGCCTGATCCTCTGTATCTGCTTGCTCGTTGCCTCTGGTGCTTCAGCTCCACGGTGGAGGATTTTCAGACCTTTCTAATTATATTTGCATTTAGCAACCTTCTGCTGAGCTACTGTTCAAAACAACAGCCAAAACAAATAAGCAAACAAACTCAGGGCTGCCAGTTCAGGCAGCCAGCATGCTCACTCTGAGGATATCTGCTCTTCCCTAGCACTAAGATCAATGATTGTGTGCAGTGGCCTTTCAGTTCATACCAGTCTTCCCACATTAGGCTTGTATGTCCTTGGCCCCCCAAAAACAAGACCTCAGAGACTTCTTTTGGACTTCTCTTTTTGTTTTATTTTTTTTCCCCCTTTTCTTTATTGGGCTTTCCACAGCCCTGGAAAAATGTCTGCAATATCTTTCATAAACATCATCATTTATTAATGTACTGCAAGCCTGAAACAGCCCAGTTGTTTGGGTGCTTGGTAACGTCTGAGGTTAGCTCATTTAGAAAGAGGAGCAACATTGGAAAGTGTTTCTCTTCAGAGAACCATGATGATGAAAAGTTGCTTAGAGCTCATCCAAAAATCTGTCTCACACCGGACCTTTAATATAGTTTCTTTTGGATGAACTTACAGTATGTTTTTTCTTCTCCCTAATAACCACCAGTATATTTGTATGCATTATTTTACTGCAGAGATTTTTTTTTTTTTTTTTTTTTTTTTTTTTTTTGATGTTATGTGAGAGATGGAGAAACCACACCTGGGAAATTTGGCTGGTGTTTCTGTAGAAGTGTAACAATAGTGTAACAGCTTAACCAAGTGGGTATTAGTATTTAACTTGCTTTTCTTTTCATTTAGTGATTTCAAATGTAATTTGAATATTCATAAGACAGCAAGACAGTGAGTCATTAAAAAGACAGATCATCTTCTATAGAGTGTAATGCTGTAGAAATAAGCCAGTAAGTTTGCAGGTTGAACAGATCAAATACAGCAGAGGCTGGAAGGGAAGGACCCACAAAAAAAACATCACCTTTTTCTTTTCTAAACTTGTGCATAAGGGAAGGATTAGGATCATTATGTAATATTCAGGAGCATTACATGGGAAATACATTTCCCATAGCAACAGCTGTTTTAGACGTTAGAGAAAGATTAAAGAGAATATATTTCATCTATCTTTTGTTTTAAATGAATGGTTATCTGCCAAACCAGCAGGTCAAAACAAGAGCTTCTGTGAAGACAAACATCTCTGCAAAAATTATATTCTTTCTGTGGTTTTGATTTTCTTATCTGATAATGGGCAATCATGTGCCCTACTGCAAGTTTCTGTGTGATTACTAATTCACCATTTCAGTTCTACATGGTTAGCCAAAAAGGCCCTTAAGTAAGTAAAAAGGAATGCAAAAATGTTAATAAATTCAAGATGTTAAACTCTGATTTGTACCTAATTCTGTTAATACATGCAGTCCAAATTAAAATGTAACATCAGACTTTCTGGATTTGTTGGCTTTAAAACAATCCAATAAAAAACAAGTTTGTATTATAAAAATATTATAACCCATTTTTGTTCTTAGCTCTAGCTCTGTTAAAAGAAAACCAGGGGCAAGTAATAACCTCTATAAATGAGTCATTATCAGAGATTATTATTTTTAAATAACATCCAAAAATTTGTTAGGCATTAAAGAGCAAAGAGGAAAGATTTGACTTCTCTCCTTGTTCAAAGAGATTAGGCTCAAATCCTCAAAAGCTTAGATACTTAAGTCCTACAAAGGACCCAGACTCATCTCATCTTACCAAAGGATCCTAAATTAGGAGTCAACACAGACTCTCTCTGAAAGTCCTTCAGGGGAAATGAAGGGTACCAGACAAATATCCAGCTTCCTTAAAGGCTAAATAAACTTCTGAAGGACTCTGCCTCTTGTTATTGAGGTGCTGGGGGGGGTGTTCTTGCTGAAAACAACTCAGGAAGGCAAAATTTAAGCACCTCAATGGAAGGGCAGTGGTTCATTAGGAGTTTGGTGCTTGTGTCAAACAAGACCTCTGCTGTGTGGGATGTGCTGGGTGTCACTGATAAACAAGGGAGGGACAGAGAGAAACTGGAAAAAATTTATGTCAAAGGACTATGTACTCATGAATTTTTATATAGGCATGTCCTGATGGTACTTGCAAATTTATTAACTGATTTATTTTACTTATGCTAATCAGATCACGTACTGCAGGCAACATGGAAGAAGCATTTGTTTTCAAAGTAACTTAAATAAAGAGCAGATGGTGGCTTGGTGAGCAGGATCTCGATTTGTTCTCAGTTCCAGGTTCGCAGTCATAACCTATTTATTAGACTATAAATCAGAATATATCATATTTGAGCCAATATTCACAAAAACCTACATGGAAAAGCTTACATTTGATAGCTGAGAGTCAGGGTGTTGGTTAATCTAATTTTCAATAGAAGGGATTTAAATGTCCTGGCTACTTGGGCCCTGGCTTATCTGATTTAAATCTATGGAAAAAGAAGTCAGTTATGGGGCCACACGAAGACAGTGTGAAGACCAGCAAAGGCTTCCTCTGGGATGCAGGAGACTCAGGTTTAGGTCCCCATTTCAAATCAGGAGAGTCCACCTCTCCATGAGAAGAGTTCAAAAGCACCAGCCTCCCAGAGAAGGCAGCAACAGGATATTTGGAATATCTATATGTATTGCAGGATAGCAAAGTTTCCAGATCTCTGCCTGGAGGGGACAGGAGAGCTTGAAACTGTATATTCCATATCTTAGAGGACTTCCCTGACCACTGAGTTCATGGCCTCTCACTCTGGCACACTTGTCACTTGGTCCCGTGCAAGGGGGGTTGCAGGACTGAAATGTTCCACAAAGGAGCAGAGAAGCCTGCTATAGAGAAGGCACCGAGCACATGTGCAGGCATTACAGTGTATGGCAGGTCCTCATCTCAGCCACCTTGCGGAGTTCTTTTGTGGTTAAAGCTTTTAAGCCAAACTCTCCTCAGCTCCTTTAATGCCCATCAGTCCCTCTGATGGTGGCCGTGGATGAAGCTGACACTTGCTCTCTCATGAGACATGTTTGAGGCACCCTTTTCTCTTACCTTTGGTTATGGTGATGCAGGTCGTAGACACCGATCTCTTTAGAGCACCTAAGGAATGGCACCGCTTCAGTCAGGTAAGTCGTCTGAGGAGAGCATCTGGCACTGCATGCCTCTTGCCGTTAGCATGCAATGCCCTCTCTCACTTGCCCCCCCAATTTTGCTCATCTTCCTAAAAGCTGAGCTCAGGATGAGAGGCAGGCCTAGCCTGAGGCACATTGGAAACCAAAAAGAGAATTAAATTCCTTTGGAAAGATCCTCTGTACAGCACATCTTCATGAATAGGCCAGGACTTCCTGACTGATTATTTTTCAGTGGTGCAGGGGTACGTCATGTGTTCGCACCAGTCCAGGGAGGGCATTTATATATTCCCCACTAAAAGGGCTGAATTCCTCAGGCAGAGGAAGCTGCTCAGTCTGGCTGGCTGGCTTGCCAAACCTCTCCTCTCTAGGGAGAGTTTTGTTACAAAAAGGGTTTCCCCCTTCTTTCGCAAAGCGCTTTCAGTCATTTTAATGTGAGCTCTCTCTTTGGATCTTATTATTGTTAGAAATGCATACCTTTCTTGGAGCTAAAGTGGCCATTGTCAGAAACAAAAACAAAACATCTGCATGTGTGGGAAAGTAGGAACTAGCACAAAGAGTCACGACTGCAAATGGACACCGCTTTGCTTTCCAAGTGAATATGACCCCAGGTGGTAGGACATAACTGTAAGCTGGCAGTCCTTAAAGTACTAAAATAAAGCCCCACTTCAAATATATTTGCCTCTAGAAATAGAAAAGCATCCTCTATATTTATGTTATATTAGTGGTTGGTTTTGGAAGTTTTGCCAGAAGACATCCAGAAAAAAAAAAAAAAAAAAGGTTTTGCATGAATCATCCATGTCTTCATAAACCTACATCATTACCAAAGTATGTCCCAAATTGCTGCATGAATACCATACTTGAAACACTGGTGGGAAAAGAAGGGTATAAAGTTATGTCAGAGTACAACTGGTACTAATGTGATGGCAAAACAATATCATTCTGTTAGTCTATGAAACTTCTGTGGTGATACTCTAAGACATATGACTTTGATACAAAAACAGATGTGGTAATACTCTATTTTACATACGATGCAATGCCTCCATCAGTCTGTGGCAATGTAACCTCAAATCATAAGAGCAAAATAAGGCTGAACTTATAACTTTCTTAATACTTATTATACAGTGCAGCATTGCAAAGGCAATACTCACTACAGATCTGATTAAGGGAGCCTCTGAAAAGAAGCCACTGACACACTGAGTTTCTTCTGATGACATCTTAAAATGAAGAAGGCTAATTTATTGAAGACAGTTGTACTTGTCTTTCAACAGCTATCTCATGGAATGGTTTATATTTTTTTACATGAGCTCTTATAAAAAAGAGCTTTATGAGCAATTGCTAGCAGACTCATTAAATTGTCACCCACAAAATGAAGATAAGCATATCCATTCCTTCTGCTGGTTTTTTTTTTTTTTTTTTGCTTGTTTATTATTAACCATAAGAAAGTGAAGACAGTCAACCACAGGAACAGATTGCCCAGGGAGGCTGTGCAGTCTCCACCCCTGGAGGATTTCAAAACCTGTATGTGTAAAGACCTGAACAACATGGTCTGATCTCATAGCTACCATTGCTTTGAGATGGAGGTGGACTTCCTGAGGCCCCTTTGCACCTGAATTATGCTATGATCCTAAGATTATTTATCTATACAATTTTATATCTGGGATAATGTACATTAAAGTCTCCTGATTCAGCACTGTATTTCCACTGTAACAGTAATTCAATCATGCAAAAGTCTCTGGATCACAGACCCTGAATTTCAAGGGGAGCTTTAACCTCCCTGACAGCTGCCAGAATGGCAATATGGTGGGACACAGGCAGTCAAAAGGATTTGTGGAAGAGGATAACTTCTTGGCTCAGGGCATAGGATGGGCAACTACAGTTGGATATAATATTCACTAAAAAGGAAGAACCTGTCAGGTAATGTGATAATCAATGGCAGCATTGGCTGCAGTGACCATGAAACAGTGGAGCTGGAGATCCAGAGGGGAGTAAGGAAGGAGGCAGTAGAATATAGGAGAGCAGACCTCAGATTATTCAGGTAACCAGTGGTAACACCACAGCTCTGAAGGGCGAAGGAGCTCAGGGAAGCTGACAGGTCTTTAAAGAGTGGTTCATCACAATACTCAGGAAACCAATCATGATACTCATTTGGCTGAGCAGAAAAGCCATGACAGAGCTCCGGTGCAAAAAAAAAAAACAAACAACATAAAGTGGAAGCAGGGCCAGACTATAAAGGAGGAATTCAGAAACATTGCCAGGAGATATAGAGATGGTGTCGCAAAAACTAAAGGTCAGCTGGAGTGAAGACATTCAAAGGATATCAAGGGCAGCAAGAAGAGCTTCTAAGACTAAATTATCAGTAAAAGGCTGAACAAGGAAAATGTGGGACCATCAATAAATGTGGCAGTGGTTTAGTGATAACAGGCAGGCTGATGTACTCAATGCTTTTGCCTGTCTTCACCAACAGGGTCTCCCAGGCTTCTACAGTAAATGAAAGGGTTCAAAGAGGACAGTAGCTAATAGAAGTGGATGAAAACTGAGTCAGAGGTTACAGGCAAAGTCTTGGCACAGACAAAATCTTGGCCCTGGGCATATGGAGGAGCAAAACCTGACTGCCAGCATGGATTTACCAGAGGTCAGTCATGCCTGACAGCCTGATATCCTTCTCTGATAAATTGCATGGCTTTCAAGGTGAGTGGAGGGTAGTGGCTGTCATTTACCTTGCTTTAACAAGGCTTTCAACTTTGTCTCCCACAAGTTAAGTGGGAGTAACTTAAGTTAACCCAAGTTAAGACATTAAGGTATGGATGGGTGGAAAAACAAATGAATAAAACAATCAGTTGAATATACAGGCTCACATGTTAGTGGGTTCTACTCTACATGCAGGCCAATGACAATGGAGCACTGCAGGGGTCCTGTCCTGTTTAACACCCCTATCAGTGACCTGGAGGAGGTGACAGCGCGTCCTCATCAAGTTTGCAGTTGACACCAAACTGGGGGGAACACTCGATATGCTCAAGGGCATGGCTGCCATCCAGAGGGAGCAGGACAGGCTGGAGGGATGGGCTAATTTATGAAATTCAGTGAAGAATTGCTGAGCTCCCTGGAAGAGGATAACTGTGCTCCACATTGCAGCTGCAGAACTGCTGAATTTCAGTGCTGGCTCCTTCCCTCCTCATCAGGAGAAATACCTATGTGTTGTGCCTTTCCACATGCATGCAATGGAACCGAGATTAGACCCCCCCACCCAACCTGTGTATCAACGCTGCTGAAAACCTGCCATTGAGTTCTCACTGCCCTACTGCATTACAGTTCACTCCTTAAACACTTCTTAGTCTTTCCATACACTAGTGGGTCTGATCCAAAGCTCATTAACTTTGCAGCAAATCTTTCAGCAGAATGTGACAGACTTTAGATGAAGACCTCTGCAAGTTATGCTTCTCCTTTGTGCCAATATATTAATAACTGGTTCATGGCTTGCCCTATTTACACCCTTGCATTTGTTGTTGTTGTTGTTGGGGTTTTTTGAGCTTTGATCCTTTTACCTGAATGTCTATAATCAACTCAGTTCTTTTAGCTTTGACCTTTTTTCCATTGCCCTTCAGAACTTTGTAGCTGACCCTGTTTTGATCAGAAATCTTGAGTAGAGACCTCCTGAGTTACCTTCACATCTGCATCTTCCTATAATCCTGTGAACTGCTCTTCTCTGTTAGGAATGGAGCTGAGGACTTTCATTTTCAGGCTGTTTTAAGGAAGAAACCTAGTGCAGCTGCAGCATTAACTGGCCTCCTTTTCTCCCACCTTTAGCCTTCCCCACACACTTTGCTAAGTTCATTAGGCATATTTATGAAATTTTCAGCTGATGAACTATTTATGGAAGCTTTCATGACATAATTGTAACAAATACCTTAAAAGTAAACAAACAAACAGAGAAAGAGTTTGGCTCTACTACTAAAGACTAGACCACGCCTTTGTTCCAAGACCCAAGACTCATGTCCAGAGGGGTACTCAATTGTGCTAGGCTCAGCAGTAGAAAAAAAAAAAAAAAAGTTATCCTTTCAAAAGATTCAAAGATTCACATTCAACTTGCTGCTACTGTGGGAGAAAGAGGAATAAAGGGGGAATGGAAACAGGAGCACATGAAAATTGTTACTGTTTTATGCCAGCATCCACTGATGCTGTACATGTACGCACACCCTTAGATTACCAGCCAATTCCTTTTACAATTTTTGTCCACATGCATGGGGGGGGTTGAAAGGGAGGGAAGGGAGGCAAGCATCACATACAGATGAATCAAATGTATCTTGCTCCTAAGCCAAGGTATTGTAATAGGAATTTCTGTCATCAGTGATCTAGCCAAAGAGAGCCTAGCAGCTTTCTTAAGCATCCTTAGTCACACACATTCTTCATACCAGGAGCTAAAAATATTAAACTCACTGGCACAGCAAACTGACGGAACAGCTAAACCTTTGGTCTGCTAAAGACATTAAAATGTGGAAAAGCTGTCCTACAGATTTTGTCAGTACATTTGAGCAGCTCTAGTGGAGTCTAGAGAAGGAAATTTAACTCAAGAAAGATGCAAAAAATATTTTGAGTTCCTCAAGTATAAAAGTTGCTTAACTTCCCAAAATAAGACATAAGAAGGAGAAGACTGGAGAAATTTGACAAGACTCATAAAAAATCTCTGAGACTTAAATGGCTATGTGGTAGGAATCTCACAGTTAGGAACTCAAAGGAAATACCCATGGCCAGATTTCCAAGGGTACTGAGATGTCTGTGAGCCAGGCCTGAGGTTCTTTGGAAAAAAAAAAAAAAATGAAATAGGAACCAAAAGGACTTAAGGAGGAGACCTATGACCTGACTTACCATGTTAGGTGCCCATGCTAAAAGTGCTGACCAACAAAAGAATTGCACAGCATTTTCCAGTTCTGGTAAATATATATTTATCTGTTTCTTTGATACCAGAATACATTGGGCATTTCAAGTCCTGTCCTGTGTGTCTCCAGAAGTGCCTCAGTTCTGGCAATGCCAAGCATCTCTTCAGGTTGAGGCAATGTAAGGCAGACTCAGAAACCAGTATTCCTCCTGCCTGCCTCATGTGTTATGAGGGGTTGGGCAGTGGCCCCAGAGCTCACCAACACATAAGGAGAGGGGAGGGAGGCTACATTTTTAATCTTTAGTTGGAGATAATCTGGATCTAGCAACTAAACCCACATCTAAACCAAGTCTTTCACAAGCACGCTGATTACAGAGCCAGCAGGAGGCAGAGGAGAGAAGGGAGATGGGAGGAGGTGCCACCATTCCCATCAGTTGAAGCTGTTTGACTTTTCATCTTGAGTGTAGGAGAGAAATTTCCTGACATCTTGGATAAGGTGCCCAAGACAGGGGCAGAATATAAACATCATATCTTCTCTTCAGTGTCTCCCAGTGTATTCCCACCCTAGCCAGCACTCCAAGTGGTCTTGGAACACAGAGGAGATGCCAAATTCTCCTGAAGTGTTCCATACAAAGTCAGCTTAGATTGTATGAATCCCAGCAGCTGAAGAGACGCCTAAATCCACCTGGTAAATCCAGCCTGATGAATGACTCTGACTGCGGAAACTTTTTATGACATTGTTATTTTCACCTAGCATAATGAGGAAACCACTGAAGATAAACAGAATCATCTTTTGAAAGTGAAGGTTTTAGACTTCTCAAGAAAGTATGTGGGTACAACCTGTTTTTGCTGCAAATAGGGACAAAATTCCAATCTTGGTATTATTTTAAAAAGGAAACCTGATATAGGTTACAATGCAGGTCAGACAGATGTTCTATCCAAGGAGCCAAATCATTACTATTATACTTCTGTTTAATTGCAGAGCTTCAGAACCACAGTCATGGGCCAGGACCCCACTGTAATGGAAGACATATAAAAACAGAACTAATTTCCTTCATGACATAGGTCTGAGAAACCCACTGGCTTCAGTGTGATGGTTCACACCACAAAGAGGCAGCTAATTTGTCCTAATGAATAAACAATCTATACATTTTTACACACACATGCATACACACACACAAAACAGGAAAAAAAAAGGGGGGGGGGGGAACAGGGGAAAAAAAAACAGGCTATAAAACTTAGGTACACCATGCAAACGAGTATATGCATCTGAACAAACAGCAATTTGTCTTTCCTTCTTGGAAACAAAGAGAGCCCTCTTTTTTTTTTTTTT
>VXAA01006699.1:59125-135145 GCA_013399115.1 Anseranas semipalmata
TTTTGGCTTTGACATTTTTTGTGTTGTTGATTTCCAAAGAGCCAGGCTGGCCCCATACCTAGAATAGCAAATTTAGGCAACTTAAATGTTGATTATAAAATTATTTTAATTCAATATTGCATCTCTTACTTGAAAATATGATTGAATAGTACATAAAAACCTGCTAGTAAGCCCTAAAATATGACTCTGATGACCGAATTATTTTCATCTGTAGACAAGTTCTATTAACCATAGACACTGACTTATTTTGCTCATGGCCATGATCAGGCTTTACCAAGGAGCTAGCCAAAACATGCCACAAAATTGGAGATGTCCTAGAAGTTGCATGAGAAAACTACTTTCTTGCCTTCTTTCAATCTTAAATAAATAGCAGGGTACTGTGTGTGCTGAAAGGAAATCGTTTATGTTGGACTAAAACAGAGAAGGAAAAAAATATGCAAAGGCCAGAATAAAAGTAGGCTGGATGCCTGGAAATAAATATGAATATATTAGAAAAATAATTCAAACTAAGGATGTGAAAAATGGAAAGCCCAAACCAAAACTAGGAAAGGAACTTAATATAATTCGGTTTTACGACTAAGAAGTGGCATAATACCAGTCCAAAGCAGGGCAAGATTGCTTCTGAGATCTGGAAAAACAGGATAAATTTCTACTTCTTAGCTGCTCTGGTGTGAATCTTGAACAACTCCTTCAGTTTCTGCAGATTTGTTCTAGAATTAGGCAAAAATATTTTGCCTTAAACTCCTGCAGATGCAGGGTGGTCACAATATAGCCTCCTTGCAGATTCACAGAGATGACCTGCCAATTGTCTTGGAGGATCACAGGTTTTATCTGACTGAAACAAGAGCAGAATCTGGGCCCACAAAATGGGTGGTGGCATTCACCATCACCATGTCTTTCATTGGCACCAGCATAAGTGTTTCCCACTTTAGCTGGAAGAATATTCTTGATCTGCCTGGTCATGCCAGACAATCACTACCCTTTGTGGCAAAGACACAGAGAGTGAGATGACAGCATACACCAGATGATTGATGATTGATAAAAGCCCTCCTTATTTGCTTCCTACCACGGAATCTGGGAAGACATTTTCTTCTAGCACTTTCTGTAGCTTTACCATTGCAAACATAAAGAAATACCAGGCTAAAACTACTAGGTGTTACATGGCCAACTGGTGATAAAGGGCTGAAAATTGCCATGAAAACATGACTGAAATAAGGATCTTCCTGATATTCTGCTTCTGTTTTGCAATACATATTATAAGATAATTTTTTGTTG
Organism: Anseranas semipalmata; assembly: GCA_013399115.1. NCBI lineage: Eukaryota > Metazoa > Chordata > Aves > Anseriformes > Anseranatidae > Anseranas > Anseranas semipalmata. The sequence continues at coordinate 60,401 of VXAA01006699.1, forward strand.
TTTTTGCTGTTTCATGATTCTTCCTTATTGCAAAATAAGGAAGAACTAGGTCATCGGGTTTATAACAATGCACCAGAAAAATAGGGGTCTCTTTAATATAATGGAGTCTGAAAATGTTAGCAACAGAAGGACCAAGAGGCTTTATTGAGAAATTATCTGTAAAGGCAAAGATAGAGTGGCTGCAGAAAGAGATCAAAGGAAAGAGCAAGGACAAAGAACACAGGAAGGCCAGGAAACAGAAAATGTTCAGAACTGTAAATACTGAACTAAGGGAAAGAAAATTATCTACAAATGGAAAAGGTAAGAGTGGAGAGGGCTGACACAGAAAATATTATAAATAAAATATTTTCAAAAGATGATATTTTAAAATGTCATATAAAAAAGCTTTTGAGAAAAGATGCCTTAAAAAAAAAAAAAAAAAAGAAAGAAAGAAAGAAAAACACTGAATGAGCAGGAAAACCCGTCAAATTAAGCCAGCCAGAGATAGAGAAATAAGTATGTCTGAAGCAATGAATGATGAGAAAAGACAGAAGATTGGTTAACAGAAAGAGGGAAAATAGGATTTTAGACAAATACTGGAGGAGTTGTACTGTATATAGGGCAAATTACATGACAGGCAAAGGAGCAATTAGTAGAAAAGTCTGTCATTTAATCCGAGGAGCTGGTTAGAACCCAAGCGGATGAGAAATGTGGTTTAAGTGGTTTTTCTAAGATCAGCATCCCAGAAGCCCAGCTAAAGAACATAAACAGAAAGATGGTGTCAATCATGCTTGTTGGAAGCGAAATGGCACAGAAATGGTTTAACTTCATCCCTGAGGGTTAAATGTTGATTCCAACTTTGTTTTCAGTTTTCAGCCTACACTTAAGAAAACCCCTCTATTCCATTTGCTGCCCAGAGCCTCTGACATTCCACTTCTTAACTTTCTTCCTTTTTTCATAACTAAAAAGATCACTGATCAAACCCAATTCAACAAATGTCAAAGGCATTCACTCAAAGCCAGTAAGTGGTCTCAAAACATCTCACTTCTTGGCAACGACAGAGAGCAAGAAGACTGTGTCTAAGACAAGATGATCTTATTATTTTTAAACAAAGGTATTCATATTTAGTCATATGTTCCATCTAAGACATCCTATTCAAAGGTTGTTTGTAATTCTAGCAGGCTGTGCTTCACTAGTTCCCACGGGACCCTTGGGGTTTAACTGTCATGTTTAGTCACTGGAAAACTCTCTTCCACACAGACATCTGTTGGCCCATGCAGCTAAACACAGGCATAACCTTTTACTTTTGGGGGAGATTGCACCAGAGCTTCAGGCTACAGAGCATGTCAGAATCCTCCAGCTCACGTTGGTAAGGATTGCCAAAGGCACAGGGCAGGAGTGCCTTGATGCCAGCTACTGCTCTGTAAACTCCAACTATGTTTCATAAAGGCAATTAAAATTATTTAGTTATAAATTAAAGATAAACAGGAAAAGCGTATCTGAAAAGATAATCATAAGTAAGTGTGCATGTAAGTGCGCATATATATATATAAATTGTTGTATGTATATATAGATATCTTTCATAGATACACTGCAGCATCAATCAGCACAGCTGTATCACCACATAGGATTAGCAATTTTATAGTGCTCGGAGCTGTTTATAACCAGTTGTAATCTTCAAGATCAAGAAAAACAGGGAAAAAAATGTTCTTTTCTTTGGAGGTACAACTTAGGTTGGGCTGATATAATATAGCTGCATACTGCACTTTATGCCAATTTAAGAGTGTATGCGAGTCTAGGCCAACAACAACTTTAATGGGACACAGGTAAACTGTCAAAGTGATCTCTCCTCCCAGCACTTAAGCTAGAGTGGGGCCAACAGAAGAAGAAGAAGACAGAAACCCTCTAAAGTCATGTTGAGTCAGGCATGGTCAAGAACGTTTGGGTGCCCCTGTTACTGCAATCTGGCACTAACTGCTTCATTATAGAGCTTTGGCCGACACTGTTCACTGTGGTGATTGCCTTCTTTGGTTTGCAAGGAAATTATTTGTACACCCTTCATACATATCAATCTTTACACTTCCAGACAAAATCCAAAAGCCTAACTGAATCTATTGCCACGTGTTATTTTCCACATGTGCAACAGTGCCTCCAGGTTAGATGAGACCTGCTGCATGAGCACCTGAGCTTTGCTTGCAGTGAGCCCCAAGAGCCTGAAACACCCCCATTCACTGCACACTGGCATGCAGCAATGTCCTGGATCTCCACGCATCCAGGAAGGCGGGTGTGCTGGTGTCTGCTCCTGAAGCCACAAGAATAAGGACTGGTCCTATTGGCAGACTCCTATCTACATCTCAACTAATACAAAGGAGAGATTTTGAGCTATCTTATAATTAACAAGATTGCCAGTACAATTAAAACCGAGCCACTTTTTTTTTTTTTTTTTTTTTTCCTTTTCCCCTTTTGTTCTTTAACGCTCATTTACCGGGACGTTGAANTTTCCAGAATTCTATCTGCAATTGCCAGTTTTGGGGTTATGGGATTTGGGGTTACAGTGACTGCTTCCCTGTGCATGAAAGCACCACAAAATCTCTGTATATACATTTGTTTCTATAGGCTCACAGAGCTATTTTTGTACACATCCATGACAAATGCAATTTACAAAATGCTTTCCAGTGTTGTTTTTTTTTTTTTTGCATCATTTATTTCTGAATTACTGAATCTTATTTATTTCTACCACCTTAATAACAACACTCTACTGAAACTGATGTAGGAGAGGAAGAGACAGGCAGAAGTACTGTTCTTATCACAGAACTTTATTGATGTTTCTGCACCATGACCCTTTGCAGCCCATGCCAGCCTTTCCCAGCCTTGGTTGATGAAGTCATACCCATGATATCAACAAAGAGAGATTCAACTTCTGCTCACTCACATTAGATGGACTCTTCAATGTTCTCCTAGGAGAAGGTGTTGCCTCCAGCTGCCCCACCTCTCCAGTTCACCGAATGCCACATGACTAATGGGATGGCTAGGCTTCCTGGGTGATTGTGGGAAGCAGAGCTCAGTGCCTTTGTTATCTCCATCTGCTTTCCTAGGAAAGCTAGTGGGAAGATGGTTGAGATTTCCATGTCATAACTTTATGTCTGAAGACTTGTAACACTTCAGTAAGTTCACTAAGACAGTTGACGGTCAATGACTATGCCAGTCATTGAAACAGGTAGCAATAAATAAATAAATACATATATACATACATACATCACAAAGTGTTCTTCCCAGTGTGCGTTTTACATTCAGCTTGCATGTCTGCTCTTAGTACAGAGCGTAGTCCTCAAGCTCACTTCCTCAGCTCCACATCTTGATTTCTCCCACTCTCTTTGTCCTGGACTGGAGCCAGGGTGGGTGTAGCACTTTAAAGTACAGGTGGATTCCTAGTTCTTCAGTTCCTACCAGTTTCCCAGGTGGTGGGTGGAGATATGCAGTTGCACTCAGCTCTGCTAGCTCCAACCCAGTTGCTTCAGTCTGTTGCTTCTGCCAGATCTCCTTATTTTGGTGGCCTCTGTCACTGCAAAATATTCATAGGCATTCATCTCCCCTTCCATTCTAGGAAGCACAGAAAAAAAGTGAGTCCTTCCTTAATATTTTTGTAATGCTGCTGAGACTTCAACAGATCACAGCAGATCAACTTTATGCTATCACAGGTACAAACTTTCGATGGTATTCAAAAAGAAAAATGTTCACTCTTCCATCAAAAAATGCATTCTTATCAAATATTAAACATTTGGGAGTTGTGTAAATTTTGACAGCTTACAATGGGAGACAACAAAAATTAATAGTACCAACTTTTCTTTTCTTTTGTGTCAACAAAATTTATTTTATTATGGTGAAATTTTGCATTTCAACAGTTTTTCCGTTATTTCATTTTAACTTCTAGATTATATTTTTAGTATTATATTCCTATACATATTTCATTTTTATACTGCAGTTTTGATGTTATCCAAGTGAAATATTGCAATGGCTCTAAATGTAATTTTTTCTGGAACAACAGGCCCATAACTCACTTATACTCTCTTTATAAACTACATTCTGTAGGTCTCAGCAAATAATAAGAGTTTGTAGTCTGGGACTGAACCAAAAAAAGTTAAAAGAGAAATTTAGTTCAAACCACATCAAAACAGAAACTGACATTAGAAAAATAAATGAAAAATGGGCTACATTATTGGCAAAAATGAAGCTTTCCTTCTCTTTTAAAGATGTTAATGTCTCTGCCCTGATATGTCTTATTAGCCATTGATTTGCCACGCTCGGCTCAGCATCATAAATGGTTTCTCTCCATGTCAAACCTCATTTTTGGTGAATATAATGGGAAAAGATTCTCATGACTCAGACATTCTTCTCCAGGAGAGGATTTGTCCTGTGTCTCCCTTGCCAAGGAAGGCCTCTGATCTCTGGAGGTGTCCAAGCATGGGCTAGTCCCACTCATGCTCTTGCTTTCTTTTTTCCACCTTTTTTAAAACTACCTGGAAGCACTGAGTAGCACTCATTTCATGTGCCAGCCGACACCTTCATTGCTGTCACCATCCCTGACCAGAAGAGCCACATAAGTTTAAACTGAAATTTAAAAGATTTTGGTGAGTGGGGACCTAGGGAGTAGTTGCCAGCCATCACATCCTCTGAAAAACAAGGTTTAGGAACTCCCCAGCTCCTAAAGGGACTTGCCCAACACCAGAAATCCTTTTGGTCTACGTACAGATCACCATGGCAGCTTGCTCAGATTACTAACACTGTTGTGACCAACTGAAGAGTGAAAGAATCATGGGATTAGCCTGAAAATGAAGTTCTAAGGCAAAAATAACAGGAAAAAGAAAAAATTAAAATGTGAAAGATTCACCCTCACAGGAAGACATTGCCTAAACAATAAAAGCAAGTATTTCCCTGGGCAGTCATGTTAACAGACCCAAATGTCCTATGGTCTCTTGTCTTGGAACTGAATTCTCTGGTGTCCCCCAAATTTTAAATGCCTCATTAAAATACTGTCCTGTTTGGGGTAGTTGTAATGCTTCTTTTTTGTGTGGACCTCTGGTGTCTAATAACAATAGGTTAGCAGGACCTTTGGAGGGGTCTTGCTCTCTCCTCCACATAGCTGCTTATCTTTGGGAAGATCACAAGAGTCTTTCAGTTTCCATTAAATTTTGTGAAACTAACTAGGGAAGAGCAGTAGATGCCAGAATTCCTAATTCTGTTCTTTCCTATTTTTCTATTGTTGCTTAGGCTGCAACACAATATTAAGCACCAAGAAAGACCTTGAACAATGTCCATCTAATTCAGGTAGTCCTCCTCTCAGCAGATATAAAGTCTAATCCTCTTTGTTTTGATGTTCTCCATTTCTGGCTTTTCTGGTTCAGGCTTTCTGTAGTATAAAAGAGACCATCTTTCTTCTGTGGACCTGCTTGCTGAGCTTCCCATGACTATGAAGATAGGATTTCACATTTACCATTTTCTTATTTGAAACTTCTACTAAAACTAGGGGGAATTCAGTCCTTACTGAGATGCTGAACTCAGGGGTTAGACCTTGTCTTCTGCAAGATATTCAGATTCAATTCATCTCGAATGTTCTCCTTTCTCCTGAGACCCATCTGAACACTGCTCTGGAAAGTGCCTGCTTTGAATGGTCCTTAAAGTGAAAAAGCAAGATTCCTGTTATGGTCCTCCAGCAACCAGTTTCTGTTCCCACCAAAATTATAGTAACTTTTTATTGCTTATTTGACCATGCCCAGCAGGGTGCAAGGTCCTTCAAAACATGGATAAGAAAAAACAGATTACTGCCTGCTGCAGTTTGCAAATCTGATGTGGTAATAGGGATGACAACAGAATAAAGAAAGTCAGCGGGAAGGAAAAATCAAGTATGAACTATAAGGCTGCACAACTATTGCCTAAGACTTACTGCACAGCGTAAAGGTGTAGAAAATCAAACATTTCTAAACATCTATGAAATATACTGTCCCATTTTCTTGGAAGCATCATCATAGAAACTCAGCTTTTAAAGAGGGATCTAAATGAAAAGAAAGCAGAGATCTTGTCACCAGCTCAGAAAAGTATTTTACTTTAGCAGTGACTCCAATGGCAGCTTGATCACATTAACTCTTACTTTTTTGCCAGAATGGCAACAGGCATGGAATAAAGTCTGAGCCAGTGGTTACTCTGGAAATATTGGCATCGAAAATGTTTTATTTCTCAAACATTTTGCCATTTTGAAATTTAATGACAGCATTGAATTTATAGAATACAAATTAGTGACTTTTTTTTCCCCAATTAATTTTTCTAAAGATATAATTTTCAAATGGAGCTGTTGTTTCTGTTTAGCACATTGTAGACAACAAAATAAGAGCACCTTTCTGAAGAAAAATATTGTGGTTTAGCTAGATTTTGACATTATTCTACGAACAAAAGTAGTGTTTGACTGCAGAAATTACTTTAGGCTGGTCATACCCCAAGCCTGTCTTGGGAAAACAGATCTAGGAAGCTCTTTATTTTCATCTATTTTTCTAAGTGAAAACTGCACCATTGACTCCATCAGATTTAAAACTCATTGTGGTATGAGCCACAAGACTTTATACAGCTAGTGTTATTTCAGTCTGACACATCACCAAAAATAACTAGTATAAGCTCATTAGTTTTAAAGAACTTTTAGTTTTAAACTTATTTTTGCAGAAATGCAGAATACTTTTTTTTTTATGTGCTTGTAGTATCAGTTAAAGCCAGCACTAAAAATTAAACATTCTTTAAAACTATATGCCTCGTTCCTGTAAAGAATTTGATTAATCCATGTAGCAAGCCAATTCAGATTTCTCCAAAGAATGGCATTCTAATTGCTATTATTCATATAGCAGTAGCATTTAAATATACTTCAATGATTTTCAAGCCTCAGGGTTTTAAGCAATGTGCAAGATTTAACAAGAGAGACACAGCTCCAAAGCACTCATGTTTGAGATGAACAAGTAGCACAACAAAAGACATTGAGGGAAGAGTGACCTACGCAAGGCATGCTTTGTCCAAGCAAATATATTGTCGTTACTGAAAGTTTTAAATACACTGAAGGAGATATTTTAAGAAGTATGCCTAATCAGGTTTTAATAAATATCAAATTCCTATGAATTCACCTTCTCCTTCATTTGTTCACTTGAACATGTGTACAATTGTGTTTTAATATCCTAAACTATTTGTTGCATTCTGAAGTCTAGGAGACATATTCTAAACACACCGACATATTTTCTAGTTCTTTTTCAGTGATGTATTTTTTGTGAATACAATATATAACAAAATCTAAACACAATTTTAAAATCTTTTGGAAAAGACTGTCTTCAGATTCCAGATTCAGAAAGATGGAGAATCCAGCAGAGTGAAAAGCCTGTTGCAGCCAGAAGTACGTTAAATTTGAACTGATTAAATTACTCATCTGAAATAATATGATTGCATATATAATTATTTTGTTTCACTCTGAACAACTTATGAACTAAGGGACTAGCTCATTATTAAATTGTTTTTTACTCATAAATATTCATAGAATAATCAGAATCATCTGCAGATTCAGGATGTTCACCAGATGTTCACTCTGACCACTTTGTTGTTGTTATTTGTGCCGTGTGATTGGCCACTCAAGCCATATGGCATTGTTTCTAATCCCTGAATCAGTGACAAATGTTTAAACCTGGATGCTGATGAAAAAGTAAAGTTCACTTCTATTATGAATCTTCAAATGAAAAAATCATGTCCCCCAAATTTTTCCTTTTTCATGAATTGTGAACATTTTCACCCGTTCCATGCGGACATCCAAATAATGATGAATAACTTAATACATAAAACTATTCCTAGGGCACTGCTTTTTCCTCACAGTTTGCACAGATCAATCTTTTCTCATGTGATGAGCTCTAACTTTTCCCTAGAGTCTAAATTTTAATGACAGCTACGTTGTTTGGAATTTTGTTGTTATCATCATCATCATCATTAACCTTTGAACTTGCTATTTCCTCAATGAATTTAATATATTGATTCAATCAACATATTTACTTTTCAAAATGTGCTTTCAAATAAATATTTCTGGGAAAGGCAGACATATTGGCTCTTTTCTTTAAGAAAATAAATACCATTGTAGGAATATTAGGTGAAAAGACATATAAATTGGCACTTTTCTTAAAGATTTCTGCACATAACAGCACATTTTTTCACAGTTATATAAAAGTTAACTTTTCTTGAATATTTCTGAGAAAACTAACACTTTTCTTCAATATCTGGAAAAGATTCCTACATAAAACAGTGCATGTCTTAAACTTCCAAAGTTTAAGAATATTAAAAACATTGTCCCTATGGCATATTTCATAATACTAGCCTATTTTATTCATACCCTTACATCAGTCATCACCTTGGTATCTGAATGAACCAAGAGAAAAAGAAAAAAAAAATTAAAACTAGGTTCTCAGAAATCACACAAAGTAACTCCAGATAATGAGAAAGAATTTGTTCTAGTCTTAGCATTAATCTGTGTCTTTCAATGTGAACTGAAATATATATATATATATATATATATATATATATATTGTTGGTAAAATGACAAATAATGTGGGGGGCAAAACAGTTAGACCTATTTTGATAAAAACACGTTTTAACCCAGCCAAATGCAAGGTGATATGCATAGGAAGAATGGGCGCTAATCACAGTGACAAAATGAGGGATGTTTCTCTGAAAATTAATGACAGGTCGGGTCAGGGACAGAAGAGCCAATAACTGAAGGGGTACTATGAGATAGATGAACAAGAAGTACCTTGAGGCAAAATAGGAAATTACTAAGGAAATTACTGAGTTCTGGGCAAGTTGCTGTCAGCTAAGTCTTTAGAAGAAAAGTATAGAAGAGGATCTGGGCTGGGGCTCCTAGGCAGCTGGAGAAACTTCCTTAGAGCATTGGTTTGGAAGCTCAGCTCTTTCATCAGTTTCAGATAGCTCTTCACTGGTTAGGAACAATCGTAAACTCAGCCATGGTCATTCTGTCCATGCGTTCTCTTCTCTGCGGTTTTCCCTCAAAACTGAACATGGAGTCTAGATTCCTCACTGATAGTCCTGAATTTGAATCCAAGGATCCCAAGCAGTTAGGCAAAGCAAATACTGTCTCTGCATTCTTTCTTCTTTTTTCCCCAAATAATATTACAAATATATAGAAGACTTGTTTTGAGCTTTCAGAAAACTTTCTAATCTACCAACAGTACAGAGAGAAGGGGAAGGGGAAGGGGAAGGGGNTGGGAGATCCCCTCTCAAAGAAGGAAGGAAGGAAGGAAGGAAGGAAGGAAGGAAGGAAGGAAGGAAGGAAGGAAGGAAGGAAGGAAGGAAGGAATCCTAGTCTTTTCAGGATGGGTTAAAATTGATGATGACATTGCTCATTTAGAAGAACTGTTTCTCATTAGATCCCAGAGCATTTCTCCTACAATTTCTAATGCTGATTCAACTTGGTCATTTCACTCTCTGGAGAGAACCATGTGTTTCTGATAAAAATCCACAGTGGTCTTACTGTTTTTTTCACCACTTCTGCAGTACTCCAATCATTTGTTTGTGTTCTTATTTAACTGGCTTCATTCTTTTAAGCACACTGAGTGTCATCATATAACTTTTGTTGCATTTAAAACATATTTGGAATGCTTTCAACAAATGAAGAAATTGAGATGAGGCAGTCTGACCTGTCAATAGTATGAAATAAACACTTTGGTCCCACTTTTGGCTTTCTGTTTGTCTTCCATCTCTTCCAGCCTTTCAGCAGGATATTAATCACACACCACCTGACTGATAACAATCCAGTTTCAGCCCTTGTGGAAGCTCAAGTTTTTATGAAATGACACCAGAGGATGAAGCTGGCCTAGTGTGCAGAGAAAGTAGAATGGCTGAAGCCAAGGAAAAAATGGTAAAGAAATGTAATGTGATGTAAGGCAAAAATCCTTTGTGTATATAACAACATCTATAACTTCATTTCCTATTAGAGTTATGGTATATACATAGTACAGAAGGATTGTTATTTGTCATTTCTATCAACAACAACTTTCATGTTACTTCATTTGCCATGGCACCAGATGTGCTCAGACAGGAGAATATTCAGGTCTCGCACTGTCCATCGGGAGGAAGAGCTAGGGAATGTGCACACATATGAATCTGCAAAAGTAAACTAGAGGAGGCAATGATGCAGGAGGCTGTAACCTAGATACCTTATTAGAAATACTAGATATGAATACTCTGCTGAAAAGGAAAGGTGATATTTTTTCTTCCAAACTCAGAAGATTCCTAAAAACACATCTCATTTTTCAGATGAAATCAGAAAGCTCCCAGACATTCCATCCACAAGATCTGCTTTAAACTATGGGAGTAAAGGGAAATATTTTTCGTATTTTCTGTGCCTCTAAACAAAGTTTGAGATGGAAACAGATCAAACAATCTCAAATAAATAACTGTAATATATTCAAATTTGTGGTGTATCATAGAAAAATTTTTTAGGAATCATTGTCTCATCACTCTCTAGTGATAGAGGTTGTGGCAGGATATATAGATTTCTAAGACAGGCAACTTCCTAGACCAAGGTAACCTACATTTCAGGTTTTAAGGGGGTAAGGAGTTGGTGTCCTCATCCATTATAAAGTCATTTAATTTGTATGAAGACTTCTAAATAATACTTTATGAAATACTGCTGTTATATAAAGGTGTTTTTATTTCCTTTTTAGTTTAATGGAAATCCTTCTATTAATTGATTTTATTTTCTGCAGGGCACCACTTCAATTGCTTGACACTACAAGAGAAATCTACTGACACAGCCACACAAATTTCAAGCAGTTAGCTAAAAAAGCCTTAAAACCATTTCAGAGGTTTGATTTCAAGTAGATCCTTTGGGATTCTCAGCTATAGTTGTACATTTTGATAAATGAAACTAACAACTGGAACCCAGACCTTCCATCTCTGTTTACACACTTTAAAAAACAAGAGCAGCAAAATTTGAAAAGGACGGAAAAGGAAAGGGGAAATTACATAAATGAGGCTGAAAAGAATAACAAAACAAAATCAAACAAATCAAAAAGAAAAAAGAGCAGCAGGCCAAGTTTAAGTATCCAGCTTTGCAAAGTATTATTTCCTGATGCATTGTTTCCCACAGAAGTGATTCTGAAAAGTAAGAATACCCAGGGCAGTCATTCAGTTCCATAAAGAAATATCAAAAATCCACCACGGATTGCTATCTTTACAAGATAAACAATTTTCTATTTGTTGAAGACACAAACCAAAAGATTTGAAACTCCGAAAAGACATTAAATATTCAGCTATTAAAGATGAAGCGCAGCCTTGTCAACTTCATCTTATTTAAATATATATATATATATATGTCTTATAATTTGTGATTGCACATTGTGATTGCACATGTTCATTGTGGTCTCCCTTAGATAAAATTTTAGATAAAATCTTCAAAAGGAGCTCACTGAAGCCTGGCCTGTCATGAGAAATCCAGCAAAATATGTGTCCCAAGGTTGCCCTTTGATCAAAATATCAGCATGTTAAATGATGTTCATACTTCCAAGCCAGATCACTATTCGAGGAAGGTGAAATATATGTCTCCGAGTCAAAAAGCTGTAATTTTGACTGAAGCTGACAATATTCCAAAAAATTATCTTTGGAAAGACATTTTTTTCAAAGCCTTTCAGTTTTGCAACTCAACTTTCTCAGACTGTTTACTATACACTCTCCCATTCCTGCTGCTGCCAGACCTTCCCAGTCCCCTCTCTCCATCCTTTCTTTTCCCTTGAGCTGCCCTTTGTTCAGTTTTCCTCTCCCCTCTTGGTCATTCTGCTTTCTGCTCTCCATCAGACTGCTTCTGCAGCTTCATCTCTGTTTTTTGTTCCTGCCTTTCTCATCTCTTGCTTTCACAAAAACCCTGCATTCAAGAGGATTGAACTCAGCTTCAACACTCATGACCAGCCTGAGTCACTAGTTGCTTGTTGCTTTACCCTCTCCTCTTCATTTGACCTACAGTCCCAGCTCATTCCTACTTAAAATGAAAGTTTATTCCATTTGGCCAATTACAAAAAGACCTTTCCTGTCTGATCTCTTTGCTGCTGTGTTTTCCTATTGTGACATCCCGTGTATCTCTGCTCTTCTTTCCTTTCACTCTGATTTACTGACTTTTAGTTTATCAGCATTTAGTCTCCCAGCCCACCCACACCAACCTTCTCCATTTCAATTAGCATTGTTGTGGTGTTTGTTCTCCATAAATTAATTGTTCACAGAAGAGTAATGTAGGGTGTCCTCCCTCTTGTTTTCTTCAACTTCAGCCTTTACATAGAATCATAGAATGGTTTGAGTAGGAAGGGACCTTAAAGATCATCTGGTTCCAACCCTCTGCCATGGGCAGGGACACCTCCCACCAGACCAGGTTGCCCAAAGTCCCATCCAGCCTGGCCTTGAACACTTCCAGGGATGGGACATCCCCAGCTTCTCTGGGCAACCAGTTCCAGTGCCTCACCACCCTCATAGTGAAGAATTTCTTCCTTATATCTAATCTAAATCTACCCTCTTTTAGTTTAAAGCCATTACCCCTTGTCCTATCACTACGTGCCCTTGTAAAGTCTCTCCCCAGCTTTCCTTTAGGTACCGGAAGGCCGCTATAAGGTCTCCCTGGAGCCTTCTCTTCTCCAGGCTGAACAACCCCAACTCCCTCAGCCTGTCTCCATAGGAGAGGTGCTCCAACCCTTTGATCATCCTCATGGCCCTCCTCTGGACTCGCTCTTTCTCTCTTTCCTGCCACCCCAACTGCAAAACCCCTCTTTCCTCAGCTGTTTCACATACCTGGCTAAACTATCTACGTGGTAAAGTGCACAGGCTCACCCCACTCTGCCACAAACAAATATTTCTTGTATACTGTTTCAAAACAGATGTCAGTCTAAAACAAGGTTCAGTTTATCTGTCTGTTCTTCAAGGGTCTCACTGTGTGGCTGCCAGAAAACATCTTCTTATTTCTACTCTGTGGCAATACATGGCAAAGTGCACTACCCTAACACTTTTAAATGGCACATCAGAGAAGTGGTGTTAGCTCGTCCATACCAACAACACTGCAAAAGAAGCAACACTCTTGGCTGGCAAGAACAAGGAATATGAAGACAAAATCTCCTTCCACCCAGACATTGACCCAGTGGTGCAGGCTCAGGCAGAATCACAGAATAGCGATGAGACCCCCATGTCTGTCAGACAGAATGCAAATCAACCTTGAGCATAAGGAGGCGGGATTGCTAATCGAGCAACTCTGTGATTATACAATTTCTTGTCATGAAAGGGAGATGTATTCCTTCTATTTACTTATATTGTGCAGGACAAAGCTGTACTGACTCTGCTCTGGAGTGGTTTCAGTTCAGAATGAAAGCCCATGTTGCATCCAAACCAAGGCAATATCCACCGTCTCATAACTTGTCATTTCTTAAAAAATAGTGTTCCTATAATATTTGCAACTGTTAAAAATAAGTTTTCCTTCTTAAAAATGAACTAATGGAATAGCTGTATTCAACAGCTGTGCAAATGTACCAGACATGGACCAGGCAGTCTCATATCTGCAGCATTGTGCCTGGTACCCAACAAGGTTTGCTACAGGGCACTGTTATTGTTTCCACTAAATAGCCAAGGCACAATTAGTTTTGAGACAGTTTGTTAAACTTAGTGATGTGGGATATTTAGGCAGGATTTGGAGTTTTCTGTTGGACATTTCATACTGCAGTGCTATTATTGGCATATTTGGTGTTTAGACATTTTTTTACTGTCTTCTGTAAACCCGTAACATTAAATAATCTAATTTTTCTGCTGGAGTATTATTTCCAGTGAAACCGACCCATGTGCACTCCATCTGATGTAAAAAGGAAAAAAAAAAAAAAAGCTTTCAATAAAAATAAAGACTTGAAAGGAACAATAAAGACTTTTGCTTTCCCCACCAAAAAAAGATTTGGAGACTTCTTTTTTTTCTTTAATTTCTTAATTCAATTCTTAATAGAATTCCTAAAGAAACCTGGTACTTAATCAATGGAAAACTATACTGAGAAATAGACTGCCTTATCTTCCCACTTACCTCTGACGCTTTTCACAACACATAACTGAGCACATACTCAGGGTATTCTTGGGAAACAGAACAGAGTTTAGGGTCTAACCTCAATCCATTCAAATCAGTGGGCTTTGAGTCAGGTTGAAGCCCAGAAGCCCCATTACTACAGAATTAGTCATCGACCACTGCCTAAGCAAATGCAGACCAGTTTTTATCACAAACCAGCCTTCTCACGTCAAGAATTCCTCTGTTGAAACACCAAGTTGCTAAACACAATGTCTGGAATATAGTCTCTGATTTTAGGAAAGCTCTGGATGAAACAAAGACATTTATCTTCCAGACACTGGACAACCCAAACCACTAGAATGAAACAGTACTGTGGCTTCATGTTGCATGCTTCTAATTAGAGCATAGATTGATAGTTACTTCATTATCATCCTTCAAATTCTTCCTTAAGCTGTTTTTTGCTAACACAAAAAAACAAGTTGCAATGCTATTATGACTGCTTATAAAGCTAAGGTATATCATCTCCTTGTATTCCTGGTCAGTCTGTATTTATCTATTGTTTCATACGTAGAAGTTCTTTATTCTATATTTGTAAAGTGCCTATTAAAATGGGATCCAGATCCATGACTGAGTGTTCTGAACATCACAACAAGATGAAGACAAGTCAACATCAAGCTTTCAGACTTCCCAAGTTCAAAAAGTTTGCAATCTGAGTGCATTGTAAGTTTAGCTTGAGACATAAGTCACTTGAGTTTATAAAACAAGTGGTCTTACATTCTCATGGAATAATAAAATAATAATAAAAAAAAAAAAGCACAATCCACTGGTTTTGATGCATTCAGGAAATCATATTGATTATCTCAAATGCATGATATGATGTCATCATTCACACTGGAGCTGTCTGTGTTAACAGATTTTGCCATACACAAGTACCCCCTTCCTCCTCTCCTGGCTAGTACCACCAGTCCCGTGATGAAAGGAAGTAGTCAGAGTACCTCAGGTGGCCATCAGCTGGGGACAAGATGATGGCACACTCAGTTGAACAAGGCCTACAGCCTCAGGTCTGCAACACAAGTATGTCACAAAACCTCCAGATAGAGCGCTACCATTTTCTCTTTCAGCAGCATTTTACCCACGCTAGGAGAAGGAAGAAGAGCCTGAGCCCAGGTTTTGCCCACATAATTAGAAAAATAAAAGTAAAAAATGAAAAGAACTTGCTAAAGTGAAGGATTTAACACTCAAGCAATGTGAAGGAAGCTCAAGGAATAAGCTTCTGTTATTTTTGTTAACAAGAAAAAGCTTATGAGTAGCCCTATTAGGAGCAGGAAAGCCTACTCTATGCTGCTGGTAGCTATCATGAGTTTGTTCTTCACACTCACTGGAGGGAAAAGACAATGCTCTGGACCTGCTGCTGTTGATACATTCTTATCAGTCTTTCCCAGTGGAAAGATATGATGATACAGCACTGTTAGCAATGGCTGACAATGGAAACACTGATTTATTATATTCTGCTTCCCTAACAAAGATACTGCTCTCAGGAATTCATTTTCCTCAGTCTGCAGGACTTTCTTCTCCCTGGGAGGTGTGGACTTGTGACTAGCCAAAGGAGAAGCCATCATGGTGGGTGGGACGCCATGTTCCCAATGTCTGGTCAAGCGCTACCCAGTGAAAAACAACACAGCATCTGGGAAGGGTCTTTCTCTCTCTTCCAGTGCTGGCTTTTCTTTTCATTTCTTTCAATTCTTTTTTGGAAACCACAGTCTCTCATATATTTTTAAGTCCCAAGGAAAACCAATCCAGCTTGTTCCTGAAATAGCTCCAGCTCTATTATGACAAGGCAAGAAGTCAGGGATTTGTTTTTCTTTCTCTCCTGGTTTGGTGTTTAGTGCTTTTTATGAGACTTGCAAGTGGCAAACATCAAATTAAAATACAATCAGTCTCGACACTATATTGACAATGAAGACAATGCTTTCTTTCATACTCATTTGAAAAGTGTTTGTGTCTGTAACAATATATGTCTGTCACCTCACTGCATGCAGAACAGAGTGCACTGACTTTTCAAATGTACAGGAAAGGGAATAAAACACTTCTAATCAAGTTTTGTTTCCTCCAAAACTGAAAAACAACATTGGAACAGATATAACTGCACGTATCCAGACGCAGATGTATACAATTAAGCACAAAAAGGATATTTTGATGAAAAAGCTGTGGATGAATCCAACAAGAAAGATTTGGAAAATACCAGAGGTCACTCATAATAGATGTATTGGAAATGGCATCTATACTTGAATTACTCTGTGAAAATTTACTCCTTTGTTGAAAAGCTCTAGTCTTGCCTCCTATCCTTATATCAAAGGCATGAAATTTGACAGAAAGTCTGCACTATATCATCAAGCAGAAAATGCCCAAGAAAATCTGCCCCAAACTGGCTACAGTTCTGAAAAAATAAAAATAAAAACAATCAAATGCAAACAGTTTTTAGTGTTTGGCAGCAAAATTATCCTAAACGAGTTTCACTTAGCATACTTCATTTTGTATTGATGAGATTTGGTCAGGACTTTACCTGCAATTGCACTTACTCTTGCTGGAGCCCACTGTGGGAGCAGACACAAGAAATGACAAGAGGCAGTTGCTTCCTCCTGTTCTCTCTCCTGAATTTCCCACTGTCATTGGAGAGAAAATAAATATAGGTGTCTCACAGGCTGAGGAAGGTGACCCGACTGGATGAGACTGTCACAGCAGCGCTGGGGACAGGAGACAGCACCAAGGGCTGTGGAAGGAAGGTGACCAAGGAGATGCCATGGGGAGAAGAAACAGAGCAAATTGTGGGAAGGGGAGACTCATACGTGAAGTTCACGGTTATTTTGAAAAGTAAACACGGTTTGCTTCCAGAACCTTGCAGGCATTGCACAATCACCACCTTCCCTTTTCCAAAAAGAAAGATGAAGCCAGCTCGTTCTCCCAAAGTCACAACTGTGGTATTTAAAAAGAGGTAGGTTGGAGCTCTCAGTCCAGGTTTTAGAAGAATTTGGCCAGCACACAGGGGTGTACCCATCTGTCCGGGAAAAAGAGACATTCCAGCATACCCATCTATTTTATACCCTGGCTGCGTCAAGGGCAGCAACCTGCGTCAGCATGCTCCACAGCTCGGCTGGGGTGAGGCGTCACGGCAGAGCAGGATGGGTGGCATCGGCGTGATGCTCGCCAGGAGGGCTCTGCACCGCTGCTGCCGCCGATGCTCAGCAGACCCTCTCTTTCTTGCTGCCTCTGCCTTTTGTGGTATTTCTGCTTACATTTCCTTTCTTCCAACATCTTTAATCTCCATCCCTTATATTTGGTATTCTGGACACTTATTTTTGTCTTTATCGTGCCATTCAGGTTAGCTCAAAAGCATTAAAAGCAAACAAATAACCTGAATCCTGCTCTATCCTACCAAAGCCTTAGCTTTCCAGCAAATAAAGGAAACTCCTATTTGGCTATATTCTGCTAAGAAAATGGTTACAAGTAAACTAACCTCAAATTACAGTGGATATTACCTCTACAACACATTCTTCAGACAGAAAATTTAATCACAGTAAAACCTTCCTGATTTACAAAAGACATTCCTGAAGTAAGTATATCATTTTGTTCTCCTTTGAACACAAAACATGGATCCTAGGGAGGTTTGCCAAGGCATCAAAGGAGCAAAAGCTAAAAAATATTGTGGAGCTTTCAATCCTTCAAAATTTGACTTTGGCATAGAAAGACTAGGAAGATCTCTTCTTTTCTTTTTTCTTTTCTTTTCTTTTCTTTTCTTTTCTTTTCTTTTCTTTTCTTTTCTTTTCTTTTCTTTTCTTTTCTTTTCTTTTCTTNACATAGAAAGACTAGGAAGATCTTTTCTTTTCTTTTCTTTTCTTTTCTTTTCTTTTCTTTTCTTTTCTTTTCTTTTCCTTTCTTTTCTTTTCTTTTCTTTTCTTTTCTTTTCTTTTCTTTTCTTTTCTTTTCTTTTCTTTTCTTTTCTTTTCTTTTTTGAAAAAGAGCCATCTGATGCTAGCTAAATGAAAGCTTTCACTGTGCAAACAATAAAGATATATCTTTGTTTTACATCTCAAAATAGCAGGTGGAATTTTTATTCCCCTAAGACAGCAGTCTAGCTGAGAAATGGCGCTTCCTCAGAGCTGACCCAACCTGAACATCAGAATTCTGCTTTGGTCCAATTCAAGGAAGGCTGCAACTGGAATAGGGGCAAGAGTATTTTCACATTTTCTTAGTAAGAACAAATACATGACAAGATTATTCCTTTTATTTCAATTAGTTATTTTAAAAGTTCTTTGATTTTTCAAAATTCTATAGCAGTGTCAACTCAACCATGAAAACTGGAATATTATTGATAAGGGGATGAAGAGGAATGTATGCGAAAGCAAAGAGCAGAAACTTACGTGTGTATTGCTGGGTCACTCTTCTTTTTAGTGACTAGATCAATAAAATTGCATGTCTTCTTAAAATATTCCTTGTTCTACAAGTAAATTACCCCTAAACTGCTTGTTTAAGGTACATAGTCTGTGACAACCCAAAGGGAAACTCATTTTCTGCAATTAAGAGCTCATCAATTTCTAAAAGCAAGCCTCTTGGAGCTAACTTCTCGTTAGTTAGCTCCCCAAGTCTGTGGTCCTTTTTTAACGTTTTGAAAGTTCTGTGTTAAGAAAAATCAGCCCAGGTTTGAAGTATGAAAATGCAGGGTGCATATCTTCACATCATTGTGGCCAAATTCTAGATGGGGGAAGAACATTGCACTTGCAGGTCTGCATCTGCAATTTCTGTCCACAACTGGAAATTTCATCAGGGCTCCAGTCAGAAAAATGGCCAGGAGAAACATGAGTATTTCAGTATCCCAAAACAAAACTCCATGGTCAATGGCTAGAAGTTAAAAAATGACCAATTCATATGAAAATAAAATCCATACTCTAGCAATGAAACCACAGTTGCAAGGGAGTAGGAGATTCTCCATCTCTACAAGGCTAACAATGAGGCTCATATTTCTGTAAAGTACTGTTTAGCTGAGTAAAAGTTACTGGGTTCAATGCTGCATTCATTCAATGAAAATTTATGCCCAGTGTAATAGACTCAGCCCTTCCCATTTTATAGCACACATATGAGATTGAAAGTGTCAAGTATAAGCCTATTTTCTGACAGCAGAGGTCATGGATATGCTGTCAAAAAAAAAGAAAAAAGAAAAGAAAAAAGTCAGTTATTTTATATTAAAGGCAGAGCAAAAGCATGCAGAGGTGCTACAGAGTGGGTGATGTGCACTGAAGTCCCATATTGTCATAGTCTGGAGTAATACAGCCATGTTCACAAAATGCCCATACATGTGCCACTTCTTGAGCTGTGTGGATTGCTGCAGTTCAGGGAAAGCCCCTGGAAGAGCAATAACTGACAAGGGACATGTTTCCATCTCTTCCTCTTCACTGTTACAGCACTTAAGAACCCACTTGCTTTCCTTGCCCCAGGCACCTACGTTTCCTTAAACTGGCTCCCCTTGATGACAGGCAGTACTCCAAATGGCAACGTTAAAGAATAAGCATTCCCCCTACCAATTGATGAAAACATCTGCGTAGGAAGTTAAACCCGAATAATAAAAGCACACTGTATTAAATCTGAAGTGCCCCCATCCTTGGATTTCTTAAGACACTGCCAATGTCTTAAGACAGCTGGCCAGTTATTATTAGCTGATGAGAGACTAGACAGTGCAGCTTCAGAAGTCTTCCAAAGTGAAATTGATTGTCCTAATTATTTATTTAATCAAATAGTACCTATCAATAGTTATGAGTGACAGGAAAGTAATGCAGAGTTACTCTCAAATAAATTAGAGAAGCACTAGAGTAGCTATATAATAGAGAAATAACCAATGTAACCTTTTTACCTACCTTTCCCAAACCACTTACCCAAAGTGAGTGGTCTGTGCAGAGAAAGGAAAATAGGCAGTCCTGTAAAGCAACTTTGTACTAGAAAAGATAAGATGCCGTTTTCCATTATATGTTAGTAATATAATATAAAATACTGGTTGAAAGAGAACAAAATTGTGTAGCCCATACGAATTCATGGTCATTTCACATCAGAAATAAATTTCAGTCCAAAATGCAATCTGCTTTGCTGTGTTTTATATCTCCTTTGCAAACAGGGTATTTCAGCAGGAGATGCAATGAAACAGGTGGAAGGAGCCAAGCCACAGGCAAGCGTTCCACTTGCAGGCCCCCAGCACGTAGGCACATTAAGATTCAATAGGCACCGACTGTAAGCCAAATAATCCAGATGTGTGTGCACGGTGGAAGAGATCTCAATGAGTTCATGAACATTTTTAAGATGTGCTCGTGCTTCTGGGAATGTTGCTGAAATAGATATTGTTATCAAAAATTTAGTAGAACAGAATGTTAACAACTCTTTTATGTTTAAAACTTCTGAACAGTTGCTGATTATTCTTTCCACACTTGATAAAATTTTCACCATATCTTCCAATATGTGAACTGAGGAGCACAACTGAGACTAGGAAGGGACAGGCTGAAGATAAATAAAAGTAAATATTTCTTTGCACAACAGGACATTCAGCTGCAGAAGTCCCCTCTGCAATGTGCTGGGCATGTTAAAGCATACCTGAGCTTGGCATGGTGGGCCATGCCAAGGATCCGAATGGTGCAGAATCCTGTCTCCAGCAGAGTCTCCAGCCTAAAAGAGGCTTACCTTGTTCTTACCTTGTTCTGTAGCCCTTCCAAGTCTTTACATGTGGATACTTTCACTGAAAATGTCTCCACAAGAGACCTGAGTTTGATTTGCTGTATACCCAAGTCATCACAGGTCATCCAGAAACTTGAACTAAGTAATTTCTGTCTTAAAGAAATTAATAGAAAGATACATAGAGAAAAAGGGAAATAGCTTGGAGCCACTGATAAACAAGCCCTCTAGAATGACAAAAAAAATGATCACAGAAAATCTCAGATCATTCCACAAAATGAATTAAACCTCAAGCTACCAAAGAGGTGAAAAATCAGATCAAGATCCCTGCTATTCTGCTGAAGATAAAGGCAGCAGGGAAGATGGCCTCTCAGCTTCAGGTGATGAGAAGATGGAGACGCATCAGTCAGGCAGCAAAGCCAACAGGATTTGCCACACAGCCTCAGAGGGTTCATGAATCCTGTCCAGCAGCCAGTACTTGGTGCTCTGGAGACACATAAAATAGAAAAATAATAATAATAATAATAATAATAATAATAATAATAATAATAATAAAATAAAATCAACAAAGAGAGAGCATGTCAACGCAGCTGGGGCTTCTTGGTGAATAGCTTTTCCTTAACCTGCTTCAGAAGACCTGAAACTTCTTTGCTCCTCAGCACTGTTAAAGTTTGCCCTGTAAGATAGTTATTACTTGCCCACCAGAGATAAACGGTTTCAAACAGTATGACCACAGGCACGTCAGATTTTTGAAACTGCTGACAAGCTCTCTCTCACCCTGGATTACATACCCAAGACTCATCATTCTCCAGCCACAGCCAGCACAACAGATTTTTTAATAACATTTGTCCAATTTAAACTTTGCACAACATATGCTCAATCCTTCAGTTCCGAGAGGGGTAGGAGAGGAATATTCCAGATGGTTTAGCCCCTTTTGCACCGAGAGAAAGTAATTTCTTATTTATTTTGGGGGACTTGGCTTGAAACCTTGGCTACATTAAATCAATGAAAACACTGCCCTTGGCTTGAGAGAGGTTAGAGTCTATGAATACGCTATTCAAACCTGAGGTTGGAAAAAGAAAGGCTACAAAATGCAGGCAGCAAGCAGCTCTTCAGTATAACTGGACCTGATCTTCCTAGAAGAAAGCACATGTTCCTCGGCCCTGTAGGCTTGTGATGCCGGGGTTTGCCAAGGTGCCTTGACCTTGCTCCATACCACAGCCCAGAGCCCAGCTGCCTCCGTGGCATGCAGGAGTACGGGTACCAGAATGTGTGCAGGGAACGAAGCAGGGATTAGGGCAAACACAGGGGTGGGCATGGCTGTATAACCCATCACTGCCTGCAGGAACCAGATTGAACCCCTGCCTCCAGCACAGACCTCTGTCTGTGCCGGGCCAGCTGCCCCGCCATGCAGAGCCACTCATGACGTGCGATTTATTTCCCCAGCCTACGAGTGGCCGTGGAGTTACAGGTGAGTGGCACTGTTGTGACAGCAGCTGGTGCCCACGGGGGCTGGACCTCCTTATCCCAGCCCCAGCCTGGACCACAGCCACCATCCCAAAGGCCTTGCAATGACCCGGCCACAACGCAACGACATGTGCAACAATTTGCAATAAGTTTGGGACATTGGTGGAGCCAGGCTCAGAGACTCTTCCAGGAGACAACAGGAATACCAGCTGCCGCAGGGACCGTGGTTTGGATCAAGCTTTTATGGCCCACATGTCGAAATCGCCTGCTGAGATTTAGAGAGGCTGCCGCATAGATTCACTGCTGCAGACAGGAGCATGACACCCTCCGGTCCCGCAGCCTCTTTCGGCGCTCCCGGCTTGTGCTCCTGGTGGTGTTTTGGCATGATCTGGGGGGCAGCTGGGGTCTGGGCAGAGATCTGGGCAGTTTTCACACCTGCTAAGTGTGAGGAATGATGGCTTCTCTCCATTTCACTTCTGCCTTCACATACAGAGTACTGCGTGCGTTTCACCTGACTGTCTTTTACGCTGGTATTTGCAGTATAAAAGACATTCAGGACAAACACAGAATTCAGAGGCTACATGAGAGACTACAGTATACATCTCCTGTGCAATGGATGCATCCAGACTGCATAAGATGTTTGCCACCAAACCTTGTCAGTGTTCTAAGAAATTTAATAAATGCATCTGTGCAAGAGAAGGATAAAAAAAAAAANAACACAAAACACTATTTTATTAAATAGAGAACAACAATGTTAAACTTCTAGACACATTTGGGTTAGTAGCAAAAAGGATGGTTTTTTTTAAAAAAAGAACATTTTCACCTTAAAAATTCAGGACAAAAAACTACAGAGCATCAACATAGTACTGCTCTGTGACCTCCAATTAAGAAAAACCTTCTCTTCAGGACAATTATTTATAAACATCAATTTGGGCACCATCTTCTGCAGCTAGACAGCCTACCTAGACAACTTCACCCCCTCTGACAACGGAGATGTCATGTTCCTTCCATGTGGACATGTCTCTTGCTGACTCCAGACCTGAGTCAGAGGTTGAGAGCCCAATTTGGGAGCCCACTTTCCTGGCAGTCCTGAGAACGGTGAGGGTATAAGGACTCTGGGACACACCATGAACCTCTCTTGGTCATGATTTGCTCAGATCAGTCAGGTGTGCCACCATGTTCAGTGCACAAATGACTCCTCCCGTGCAAGCACTTGTGCCACCTCAGGGCTCAGATGTCACCAAGGCCAGCTGTGCATGCAGCACTTGATTCCCCAGCTGCCCTCATCCTCCTCCACGGGCTCTGGGTGCCATAACTTGTCTTGTGGGAAGCAGGGAGCGGGGATGGAGAGGGAGAGGAGCAGTGGGGTCCCACAGCCACAGCCAGCACTGAGAAGGCAGCACAGCAAGATTCACACCCAAAGGGACAAGCCTGGCCAGAGAGGGGCAGGGCGGCACAGTTTGCTGTCACCCACTGTCCCACCGCATCTGGAGCCAGGCTGGTGGGAGAGGCAACGAACGCTGCCCAGGAGCATTTTAATTTGCTGTCGGAGAGCACCAGGCTGGCACGCCGGCTGCAGCTGGGGCTAGGACGTCGTCAGCCTCTTGGACAGAATGAGCGCGCAGCAAGAGGCGAGGTTTGGATGCAAACCTGCGGTGCCGGAGCTGGCGCCAAGGCACAGCCGGGGCTCCTTGGGGCACAGGCACGTCCGTGTGGACGGAGCCACGGTGGTGAAGCGGTGGTTGGAGCCTGTGTGGCTGTCCCTACGGGCCCGTGTTTTCCTAGCTAATATTTAGCTGAGAAGCCTCCAAGGAAAACCCACGGGGCGCGGGTGCTGGTGATTCAATAAGTGTCATTCTTCCCTCTGAGTCAGTGCGCAGCCATTTCCCATAAACGGGGCTAACAAGTGCTCGATGGATGGAGAGAGACGTCTTCTAGGCCAGACGCAAAAAACAGAAGTCCTGAACAGTAGTGTGAAAAGCATTTGTAACTACAGCAAAGTAAAGGGATTTTCCTAGCTCAGTATAAACAAATGGGTTCACTTCTGCACATTTTGTGAGAGCAGTATCAGGCCCATTTTCCATTGAGAGCACGCCAGCTTTAGAGCAAAACTAGCCCTGGTTTAGGGTGAAAATGACTTTTTTATTACGTACGAACAAGGTGATATTTTTGTCTGGGTTTTGTCCTGCTTTGAGGGATCCGAGGTCAGGCGGCGAAGACGAGCATTTCCACCACAGGCACGCAGGAGGCCACGGCGAGGCAGAGGCACCGCCGCGCCAGACATTGCAATCGGGTGCGTTACCCTGCCCGGGACAGTGCCCACGTAAATGTCCCTGAGCCAGGGTGCCGAGGTCCCCAGCATCCAGGGACGAGTACGGCCACCCCGGGCTCCCCGTTTCATCCTGCTGCATTTGGGCGGGGGAGGAAGGGTTGTGCTGGAGCTGCCGGCAGCCCCTGGGGAGAGGCCCATGAGCAGAGCTACAACGCACCTTTTGGTTGTAGCTGTCCTTAGGGACTCCTCCTGCTGGCAAAATTAATGGCTTTAAGGCAAGGTTTAGTGAAAAATAAATAAAATAAAATAAAATAAAATAAAATAAAATAAAATAAAATAAAATTTAAGTGTGTATCTTTATCAGACAGTTATTGCCATCAGCTCCACAGGGCTGGTGGGAGATGGGCTGTTGGCCGCGAGCAGCGGGCTCATGCTTCACACCAAGCTGGGGTAAACCCCTGGAAGGCTCCGNNTGTTTGTGATTGGTGGCATTGGAAAAACAAGCCAAAGAGCACACTGCCTGTCATGCCCAGGAGCCATAGGCTGGTTTTACAGGATAAGGTTTCCTGAACTTTGTTCAGTTGGCTTAAAATAGTCCAAGCAGCCTTGAGCCCTTTGCTGCCAGATCACTCCACCCGTGCTTGGACAAGTCTTCTTCCTTCTCTTGTCCAGCCATCTGCAGGTTTTTATTTGACACATGTTCTCAGCTTTCCCCATGCACCCTCCAGAGCATCCTGACTCCCTGTTTCCAGACTGCCCACCCACTGCACTGCGGTGCTTCAAACACCTCGGAGGCTTCCCCTGCTCCCTCCAGTGTCCCCAGGAAGGGGATGAACCACAGCAAGGAAACCTCCCACACCTGCCCAAGCCACAAACTACAGAAACTTCTCAGTCACCCCGACCCTCCTCGCCCTCCCCATCCATATCCCTGCTCTTGCCATCTCCCCTGCACAACTCCAGCATAAGCTCTTCAGAAACGCAGCTCATCTCACTTTCATTGTGGTGTGTGGCTATGCTTGTTACTGGATGACTGAGGATCCTCAAATATGCCATATTAAGAAAATGCACCTTGCATGTGTATCAGAAGGCAGAACTTCTCCTGGTCCCGTATGACAGCTTACAGGACGTAGTGCCCCAGCAGAAAGGACGCTGTGGCATTACTCAGAGATCACTGCAACAGCTCACACCGCACCGTGGCGTTGGTTATACTCACTTCTGGCACTCAGCTAGCAGGCTATGCAAAAACATTACTGTCACCCATTATCCGCTGGACTTCACCTGGCATAGGAACAGCAGCCCTGCAGACATTCAAACTTCAGCCACGTATAGCTCCAGTCAAAATTCGTGCAGGTGCCCAGCACCTCTAGAAATCAGGTACTTTGCTTTCTCCCTGCAGGCCAAATACCACAGTTACCTTCTTTTAATCTCACATTAACCTGAAGCTCAGAAACCCTCATTGGCATTTTTCAAAAAAGTTTTAAGGTTTCTATATTTTTGTTCTCATTTCCTGCAAAGGATGCCTTGGACAGCCACACTGGAGAGCTCGAAAGAAACTGGTCCGCTCACAGAGCCTGAATTGTTTAATTGCAGACAGTCATTAGAAGTCATTTTTCATCATGATTATTTCTTCCTGTTGGGCTTTATTTAATTGTTATTTGGTTTCACCCCTGGGTGTGCTTAAAGGCGTTTTTAAAAGAGCAGGAAAAAAAGTCTCAATTGCAAGAAGCTGTTGTTTCTCCCAGGGGAAATACTTAAGCCAGGATGCAGTTCAGGGTTAAGATTCCTAAATCTAAGTGCCTGCCTGTGGAGTATGTGCCTGAATTCCCATGAGAGCTGGAGCTCGGAGGGTGACTCAGCTTACTGTAAACATCCAAAGCACCACGCAGGCTCTGCTCACGCTGAGGGCAGGGTCCGGAACAAGCATTTTCGGTGTTTCAAGGTATCGCCTTGCTGCAGCTGAGCGTGGTGCTGGTTGCCCGCCCTGCATGCTGGGACCCCGTGGGGCGAGCAAGGGGCCTGCCCCGGGCACCCACACCTCCACCTGCTCCCGGCTGCCACAAACCTGCCTTCACCATGCAGCAGCCGCACGTTTGGCCCCAGGTTCTGGAGAGCTCAGAGTTTACCCTCTGACATTGTATAAGCATCTGCAACTTTGTGGATAGTGCTGATTTATTATTTTTGTTATTTATATATGGATAGCCATGATTTATTATTTTCAGATATGACACCTCTACCACTTTGTCAAGAAAATGTGCCCTCTGATGCATTTTGTTTCTCTTTCCTTCCCTCTCTGTGCTGTGACACAGCCATCCCTTTGCTCTGCGATCTGTTAACACCTCACTGCAGCTCTGACAGGACAGGGTACACCAGAACACTTTTTTGATTTGCTTGCCACTTGCAAAAGGGAGCTCATTTCTTATTTTAGTTAGTGCCATACACAGCACGGTTGTTGATCATCACGCAATTGGGAGGTTAAATTTAATGGTTGATCTACAGCCTTTTGCACCTATTCCAGACATCTAAATGCCTCTTCTGTTCTCTCTGCCAGTGCTGTCAGCCACTGCCCCTTGGTTACAGCAACACAATGCACACAAAATGGTGTTGCAATCCACACACATTTTGAGGAAAGGCAGGTTTTGCTGAAGGCGTGAATCCTTCACGGGTAATGCAAATTGCTTCCAGACAGAGAGGTACTAAGGAGGAGCTGCTGATAGGTCTTCCCCTTCCCACAGGAGGCGAGCCGTCAAAGGCAAATGTCTAATTTCTCTGTGAAGGATTAAACAACTATCCACATCCAAACATTTACACTAATGAGCACATTCTCAGAATTTCTCGATTAAAACATTTTTTCCCCGACAACATGCTCAAAATGCTCCAAGCTAAAATTGAAAATATAACATGGACTCAGATGAGAGAGGTGGAGGACCAAGGAGGCACTTCAAAAATCAACAGCTTTAGATGGAGAGATGCCGAGAGCCATCCTCTGCCCACCCTCCCCTTTTGCTGAGTTCCACCTTTCTCATTAGCCAAGGGGCAGTGTTTTCTTCAAGGAGAAACTGCACACCTCCCCATCATGTGGCCACAGTGACCCCAGGGATGGGGATGCGATCAGCACATCAGGTGACCGCCCAGGCTCTGCTCATAAATGCACGTTCATACATCCCAAACCATTTCATTTGATTTCAGGTTTATCACAGCTAGAATTAAAGCTTGGATTTATAGGATTTTTTTTTTTTTTTTGGTTGTTACTCATTTGACTAAGCAGCAATGGTACCTGTGGGAAGAGGTACAAGTGAACACCCAAAATACTTGTAGAGTTAAAGACAGCTCATGAAATTGGAAGTGCTGGCAAGAAGCATAAGCACAATGAAGTCATCGGACGAAAGTATCGCTTTAACAGCAGTAAAATGCCCATAAATGCAACCAAAGTTTCATAGCCTGTTGTTTCCAACATCAATGCCACCAAAGCTCACGGTTAGCAGCTGGGCATTGTATGCACGCCTCCCGGCTGTGGCAAGACAGTGCCACAGAAACTGGCTTCCCATAAGGTAACTGCACGGGCATCACTCTCTGGGGCCACTTTCAGCCAGCCTCGTGAACAGCAGGCAGAGGAACGTTTACAAGCAAGAGGAGCGTACAGACAGTGGTACAGCAGCTGAGTGTGTGTGTATGAAACAGTGACGACCAGGTAAATAGCCATTACCTTTGGCATTTGGCTCCATAAAGACCTTCTAAACAGCCCACAGCTCCCTTTGAATAAAAACAGCAAACAAGGGTGCATGCTGATGATATCTGCCATTTATAAAGGATATTTATTTAGTTCATGCCTCAGGTAAATTGCACAACATCCCTCATTGTATTATAGTAAATAAGCCGGCATGGTTATGACATTTCCATTTTGCAACACTATAGAAGTGATTGTTTAATAGGAAGTAATGGGATATTTTACTTCCATTTGCAACACAATGTGCCATCACTGATTTTACAACACACTGACTTCAGGTATACTTTTCTTGTTTAGAAGAGGGGAAAAACATGGACTGAACCTGGCTCGAAATCTGCATTAGCTTCTTGATTTGGAAAAACGCCTAAGAGAGACTTGGCTGAGATTATCAGTCCATTTCCATTTGTGACATTACACAAACCTGGATCTTGATCCAGAGCTGAAATCCTCACCGTTATCAACAACATGCCAATAGTCTCTGCTAGAGCCAGGCTTTCTGCCCCAGGTTATCACGGTGGTACATGACTCTAAAATACTTTGTCATGTTCTCTGTCATTTCTTTTCATCCTGGAAATATTCAGCCTTGCAGCAGGTCCTCAGAGCACCAGCCCAGCCAGACATCTTGATTTAACCCTCAGTGCCTAAAACAATGCCAACTTCACAAAACATCTACTTATACTGACAAGCTCCTTTCACTTAAAAATAGAAATCAAACAGAAATTATGGGGTCTTAGTTACCTACAAAAATTCCTTTACCAAAATTAAACACAGTAAATAGTGCGATGGGGAAGTAAATGTGCTCCATTTCCTTCATACTAGCAGCATTTAGACCCATGGGGACCACAGAAGACCTACCTTGTATTGACACTGAATTTTATCAGGCAGTTCACCTCTGATGCTACACAAGGTAGATTTTGCTTTTGCTCTTTTAAGAGGAAGCTGCTTTTGTGGTCCTACAGTCTCTGTTTGGCCAACAGTGAGGATGAACCTTTATGAGCACATTCTCACAATGGCTTTTATTATGACGTTAAGTTTTAGTACTATAAGGCAAGCTTTAAACAAACTGTCCTCAGGGTGGGTGTGGGCACTCAGGTCCCTTTGCCCAGGTGGTGTGGCCATGAGAGCCGAGCGATGCTGCACTGTCCCTAGGGATAACAGAGGTGGAGCCAAGTGTCCTGTCCTGAACCTGATGCATTTGAAGCAACACCATGTCCAGCCTGATGTGCAAATGGAATGCTATGGCAATTCATGATAGATAGGATTAGAAAAGTCAGTGAATATGTTAATAAGATGACAGATTTCTCTGATGGCAATGACAGCATTAAGGCACTCATCAGAGCTTGTCTGACAGCTCAAAATATACTGGAAACCATCACGCATCCAATCTCCGGTGCTGTTGACAGCTCAACATATACTGGAACCAGAGTAAACTTCATTAAACCATCACACATCCAATCTCCGGTGCTGTTGATGCAGAAGTCACAGTTTTCTCCTGTTATTGTAATTGTAATATTCTCTTTTAAACATGCAGAAAAGAGTCATAACTCTCTTGTGAAATCACCTATGTTACAATGCTTACACTACCACTACAACCATCAGCGTAATTTATGTAACATCATCACCAGGTCTGATATAGATAGATAGTTAGATAGTGGGTGACTTTGGAAAAGCAAAGGTAATAGGGATACGTGACACGTTTAAAACATACACTTGATATTTCTTCAACAACTTGAACCTGGAGCTGAAAATCATAAATGTGTTACATGAGACTTCAGCTCAGTATTATTTTCTGATACTATCTGTAAATGAAAGCAAAAGTATGTTTTATTACCATGTGCGTACAATCTTCTAAAACAACCCAGCTCAATAATAAACTAGGAACTATTTTTGTAGGTGAAGAATTGCATGAACATGTAGAAGTCTCAGGAAAAACACGTTTCCAGAATAAATATTGTTGTGCAACTCTTCATTTAGTTATAAAATGTTTTCCTTTTTTTTTTTTTTAATTAAGATCTTGTCTAAACTACATTTTTAGACAATAGTTATACACTGATGTCTCCGCAGAGTTCATTCTAAAATGTAGATTTTAAGGATTTATCTGCACGAAACCTGCACAAAATAAAAACAGACCAAAATTTTTGTTTGCATAGCCTTTTTTGAGGGGTTTCAGCAAGTGAAACTGTACTTATATTATGAACAAAGTGATTTAGAGATTTTTCTATTAGGAAAACAATTAGGACAAAGCCAATTAGTGCATCATTAAAATCTCATGGAGGGAACTTCAAGCTATTTTACGAACTACTTTGCAAAAGGAAAACTGAGTAAGATTTGCAGTATAAGCTGCTTGAGACATATGCAATACCTTGTGACCCCATTTCTAAAGTCCTTCCACATACAAAATAAGTTACAATATGTCTAACACCCCTTAAATCTGGTCTTTATGACCAAAGGGTGTTTCACTGATAGGACTTTCCAGTAGCTTCGTTTCCAGAGGGGATAGGTGGGCACTGGTGGTGCATGGGAAACATGGCTGACTGCCCAGGGATTAAGGCCTGCGAACCACGTTGTTTTGCTTTCAGCAGAACTATTTGGGCCTCATGACTCACCAAAGGACTATTTTATGGCTTGATGTTCTTCCACATTTCTTAAATATATTCTACATTCAGCATGAACTAAAATAGGCACCGAAGCAACTTACCATAGAAATGATGAGTACTGCAAGCTGAAAGTAGAAGAGAAGTATTATTTTTAATCATGCCAAATCCTGCCTACAGCTCCGGAGTTTACCTAAGTTCAAGCTAAAATGAGGCTCTCAAACCCTTGCTAAGGAATAAAATAAAATGCAGGAAAAAAGCCTTCCACAGACACTTTTTAAACATTTCTGCAGGGACCAGCTTCTTGGGTGCTAATTCAGGGCCTGAGAAGGGGCAGGAGCAATAGCTCCTTGCAGATGACTTTATGGGCAGGATTTTGATAGGGACGAGAAATTCTGGGGAGGGAGGTGAGAGGGCAGGGACAGCTTCAGTGTGAGGCAGGAACCTCGGTGAGAAGAGGTCCATGAGAAGAGCAAAGTGTTGAGCAACCAGCGGCTGGGGGAGGTGGGCTGGCTTCGTGAGCGAGGGCACTATTGACTATCATGTCAGATGGTGATTAAATGACACTTAATTAACAGTTGCTGGTTGCTGAACAGAGAACGATTACCCAAGAAAGCTATAGTTTTATTTAAGCATGCATGAGGAGGTGAAATGAATGTTTCTTATAGCTACATCAGTGCAGTTGTTTTCCTTTTTTTTCCACAGCTTAGGAAAAGCAAGATAGCATGGTGCCCAGAAATCTGACTGGGACGATCGCTGAAGAGCTAGCTCATTAAACATGTTTGTTTGTTTATATATATATATATATATAGTCCTATTTTTACACATTCTTGAAGCATTTCTTCACCACACTGATCAGTGTGTTGCAGTATCCTCTTTATTGGTTACAAAAATGATCTCCACCAACATTACAATGACACAATAACCAGACTACAGAATATAGTTACAGTTTAGTGTTGGGTTTCATAAGTAACTAAAAATAACTAATCAGGCACTACAGAATTAAAAAGCAAACAAACTAAATAATAATAATAATAACAATAATAATAATAATAATAATGTTATTCCTGCCATACGGTTCAGGGGGTCCCAAAAGCTTGTGAAGGGAATGAAGTACAACCTACTAATTGTCTCCCCAGGATATCAGTCCACAGTGTCCTCAAAAGGGAACCAAAAAGTCTCATGTTCTTGAATGCCCTGGGAGAGAAAAAAGCTCGACCTACCTGAGAGCAGCTTGTACCTTCTGCAGAAAATTTGTTGCCGCTCCATGTGACTTCCTCTCAGAGTATTCATAAACTGCTCATCTTATGGAGTCTTATTGAAATATGAGCGTTGTTGAGGAAGCCTGTTGTTTTGCTGTTTCTGAGGGTCTATCAGGAATGAAACCTGATCACTGGTCTCCATCACTCCAGCCCGTGTGTCCATGTAACATCCCATGCGACTGCAACAAAGCAATGCAGTGGAGTTGTGGGGTCCGAGTTAAGTCCTTGGGAGAGGTGGGTGTCACTGGTGGGGAGAGGGGGCAGCTCTGATATTTCCCAGCAGCTAACCAGGGTCCGTGGGACAACATAGCAATATGTTCTTGTATTTGAAAGCCCTCAGCAGGGAGCACCTGTGTATGGCTGATGGTGTGTTAAAAAATACACAATTCACGCTGTTGTTGTGACCTCAGGAAATGAGGGGAGGTGAGTTCTGCAGCTAATGCATCCTTTGCTCATGTCCAAGACAAAGTGAATGGGAATTTAATCTACAGGTGCTCACTCAGAAGTGATCACAGACGTAATTGAATTAAGCAGACAAACAGCAACGACAGCCCCATAAGCCCAAACATGTCCTGTTCAAAGAACAAGTGCTAGCAATGCATGAGCTGTGATAAAACTGATTAGGCTGCTGTCTGGAAGAAAATTGGTCTTTTTTTGTTGTTGTTACATTGACCAGATCCTCTGAGTCTATTAATTCCTTAGAGTTGTGCTTGAGTAACACTTAGAGCACTGCAGGACATACTCTTTGAGGAATAACCTAAGTAAAGCCACAGATGCAACACACGCAGAGATAAATGAAACAGAAATAGAAGCCACACAGATAGGCTCTGTTCCTTCTATCAGAAGTCAAGTGAAAATCATTAACCAGTTCTCAGAGCAAAACAAAAGCAGAAAGCCCAAGGATGTGAGTAGGGGAAGAGGTGATCTTTGTAAGCTCTTTTGTTTTGCACCCCAGGGACTGTGGGTAGGAGAGCTGCAGCATAATGCTGCATGCTTTGGCTGGAAGGAGACCATTTGCAGCTAGTTTGTTCCATTTTTTGTTTGGGAAGGATTTAGTTTTGATCTTTTTCTTTCATTTCCTGAAAACTCCAAACAACCACCAAAGACGAGTTATGATCAGTGAACTTCCAAATAGGTGTCTGACAGAAGCATTCCAGTGACATCCTGAAGACCATCATCAGACTGAAGAAATCCTCCCCCTCCTCCTGCTTGTCTGCGGTGTTTTTGTAGTCCTCAGGAGCCCTGCAAGCAGTATCCAAACTATACAAACGTTGTGTCACTTTTCCTTCCTGTTTACATGAAAGTATACATTTGTACAGATAAACTTAGACCAGCTGATTATTGTGTTACTGACCTCCAGGGAGAGGGAGGGAACATCTGGACAATAATAATGTTAACCTTAGTTGCCGTCGCTGGGAAAGTAGAGAGGCATTAAAGCAATCTTCTGAAAGCCAGAGGACAGAAACCGTCTTTGTTTTGCAGGCAGCAGCTTTCTAAGTAGTGTGTGCTGCAAGCAGCTCTGCAAGACCGCGAATGAGGAGCTGAGCAGAACTTGTTGCATGCTAGAGGGCAGAGCGAGGCTCTGGAGCACACAGCAGACATGTACAGAGGTGTGGGGAAGCGCTCAGAGCACGCTAGCCTCAGGCCAGGCAGTGCATCCTCTGCTTTCTTCTTCCCACTATCCCTTCAGAAGAGCAGTTGCAAGAAAACAAGTTTTCTCCACCATCAGAGCAAAGTCTAGTCAGGATTTTCAAAAGCAGTTCAGTGATACAGGAATAAAGGTGCCACCAGCTTTCAAGGGGCTTGTTCAAAGTTGCCTGGGGGCTTTTGAAATCCCAGCCCGCTTGC
This sequence comes from Anseranas semipalmata, assembly GCA_013399115.1. Lineage (NCBI taxonomy): Eukaryota > Metazoa > Chordata > Aves > Anseriformes > Anseranatidae > Anseranas > Anseranas semipalmata. The sequence continues at coordinate 94,353 of VXAA01006699.1, forward strand.
CTCAGCTGCTCACACAACCTTCACGACTGCAGCATCTGAGCACATCACTGCCTTTACCACATCAATCTTCCCAGCACCTCTGCTAAGCAGCACAGAGCTGTAACAGCTCTGCTTTATAGCAAGCAGTGAACAGCGGTAGAGACCAAAGACTAAAGCCACAAAAAGCATTTTGTTAGGCATTTTGTTGCCCAGCAATATGAAATGTAACATGGATCTGGCAGCATGTACAGCATGAGGGTATGTGCTCACCCCCTGCTTTTACAGAATGCGGGGAGGCTTCTGACAAATGTGAAGGCTCACTGCCAGTGTCACACAAACCTTATGTACATGTAGCGAGCTCCTTCTGAAATCACCTCAACTCCTCGTTGCCCTGTTTTGTTAGGAAGCTCCTTCCAGTCACCATACCGTGGGTGAACAGATGATTTCTTATTTCCAAGAAAAATTTATTCATCAGCAATTTACAACTTTTTCTTTCTCCTACCAGCATTATCATTTCACCTAAATAATTATTTTCTCTCCCTATTATTTCACACCATTTTTTTTTTCATGAAGGTCCCGCTTTCTTCATTTTGTTAAGCTAAGCAAGTCACTTGCACTCATTCCCCATGTAGATGATAGAGTTCCTATTGCCTTGATCACCCTTAGGGCCTTTCACCACATCTGTTCCAGTTTAACTTTTTTTAAAACACAGCTGATCTGAGCTGGAAGCAATTTTCTAAACAAAAACATACATAAAGCCTTGCACAGCAGTGCTAATGCTTCCCATCTCTACTGGGAAGATGTTGTCTGTCTCATCTTAAAGCCTGACTGGATCTTGTTAGTCCACGTTTTGTCTGCAGCTGGAAGCTCTCCTGCAGCTGGGCTCAGTTGCTTTGACTGCTTGAGAGGCAGAAGGAGGCAAGCCTGCCTCACGCCTCGCTTCTTGTTTTACGTGTAGCAGTCCTATGATGAGTACCTGCTTCATACTTACTTTCAGGGGTTTTACCCACTAACGTCTTTTGTGAAACGTGCCTGTGGGTACCATGGGAAGGAAAGGGAGGGAGAGCCACCCCCTCTCCTCTGGCTGTGCTTCTGAGCAAAGTGGCTGCTGTTGCCTGTTGCAGGACACTCCCCTTACCCCCAGATGTGATCATGACCTACCTCATTCTTGCTGTTGAATTCAGGCCAAAGAAATCTATCTTGCAAATCACCAGGAACCCAAAATAGTGAAGAGGCTCAAAACTGGTTTCCTCAGGTCTGAAGCTTTTGCTTGTGGACATCCTTCTGAAAGCACAGGAGATTTTCTGAAAGTGCAGAGACATCACAGTTACATTGCTGCTCCATGAGACCCCATCCCTCTCTCCTGTCCTCCATGTGCTCCAAGGAGTATGCCTGAGTGTGGTAAGAAACAGCTCCCTGGAGCTCCTTCTCGTCTTCTGCATCCATCTGCCTGGGCAGTTTATCTCTTTTTTGCATTATTACAATTCTCTATGGGAGCCCATAATCCAGTTTTGAATAGGCCTACTTAACCTCCCAGAGTATGTACCCAAGTGATTTATGAAACTTGAAAAGCTAAGAAAAGGACTGTATTAAAACAGGAATACCAAAGCTGTTATGGTGTCTGATGCCAGCCTTCCTGTGCTTCTGAGGTTAAAAGAAAACAAACAAAAAAGTAAACACAGCAGCGACAGCACAACATAAAAAGTAATGAACATACTAAGGTACAGTTTGATAGAGGTATCAGATGAGCATGCTGTAATTGTTCAGCTTAGTTCTTAATGTAAAAAATTTCTATTACTGAAAATTGTGTTTGATCTTAACAAGGGAACAAGTGTCTTTGATATGCAGAAAAATAAGTGTGTTTGGAGAAAGACATTCTGTGCCTCTTGCATAATTACAAAAAGGTAATCAAAATCGAGCTCTTTGGTGAGCTACAGGCAGCATTGATAGGATTTGTGCAAGGATGTGAGTAGACAGAATCTGGGAAGTTGTGGGCCTGGACTTTACTGCACTTGTGAAGAGATGTATTGTGGTCTCTAATCTGCCATCAGCGGTTTGGAAAAAAAAAAAAAAAAAAAGGCCTAGGCCTAAGCAGAGATGATTATGCAGAAAACACATTTAGAACTTATTTTGAAGTCGGTCCAAGTTTTATTTCATGGCATTTCTTGACCACATTCCTAGCATTGCTTTGGAATGATAATTAAAAAGGGAACTACCTTTTCTAGTGGAAAGCCAAACTTGTGTTCAGCTGAACGATTTGAAATGACCTGGGAAGGAACCTGCCTTACACTTCTGGGACTGTGGTAATCAGGAACATCCCATGGTTGATCACATCAAAATTTTGTTCAAGACAAAAACAGAGCCAAAACCCTAATACCTGACCTCTTCATATAAGTAAAAGATGTTTTGACAAGACTTTCCATTCTGAATGATAAGTGGAGTCCTGAATTTGTCAACTAGAGCAGCAGAAACTGAGCCCAGGTAGATAACCATTACTGTTTCTTCTCCCACTGGTGTTCCTTTATGTATCCTGGTCTTACTGTTGTTGTTACTGGAAATGACAATCATGAGTGCTATATGCCGCTATCTGCACAAACTGGGGGAAAACACTAGTACATCAGAGACCTCCCCCCTCAAGTCAATGAGCATCAGAAGTGATGGAAAACACCAGATCCATCAGTCATGCTGACATCCCCATCTGCCAAGCACCAGAAGTCTATTAGTGACTGAGAAACCATCGGTGTCACATACTTAAATTACTGTGTCATGGTGGCCTTCAGTAACACTCCATAAAAAACTCTCAGAAATCTTTCCCCAAACTCTCAGGAATGTGACATAACAGGCTTGTCCTCAGCCAGGCTCCAAGCAAGCCCAGCACATCATAAAAAACACAGTTCATAACTTGCTGCATCCCATTCTATTACAGACACACGTGCAGCCATGCACACACATCTGGCCATGAACGTGTGACAGCTGTCACATCTCCAGCTATTGCACTGGGACAGAAAGCTCTGCTCCACAATGTGCAGGACTCAGGATGCACAGTGATTTCATGGGAAAGGAAAGTAGCTGGAGCTGAAACACAGTGGGATCCAGCAAAAGCAACCTGGTTTCGCAATGTTCCAGTGTCTCACCATAAGTATAGTAAATAGATTAAATGAAAGCAAGGGAACAGCCCAAGGTTCCCATGTACACTTAAAATCACTGGCAACAAGATTCACAAAAGAAGCAATGCAAGTGGTATGAGTTAAGCTTCCAAGCATTACTCATTTTTCTGGGTGTAAAAAGACCCATTTTTTAATTCAAAAATGGAGCAAATCAGCAATAAAATACATGCGCAATAAATTAGTGGTTCATCCCTGACCCAGCAGGCCATAACTGTGACTGCCCAGTTCTTCTTCCTATCTGGTTTTAGTCTCTGTGACACATAAACCCAACAGATGATTTCTCTAAAACCGCAGACTCTGGCCCTTTCATCTAAATCTTTGTAGCTGATCTTCAGCTCATTTAGGTCCTTGTTAATGTTTTGTTGACACAATGCTCTTGGTCATCCATGGCCTCTCTTCCCAAACATTTTCTGGACTCATGTTGGCTGCAGGACCTTGCCTGCTTTCCACCTCACTACGTGCCTGACCTAACCAGCTTTTCTACCATAGCTTATTGGCTCTTGTCCAGTTCTCTCAACCACTTCCAGACCCATAATCTAGCATGTTCTCTCAGCTCTTATCCTCTGTCAACATTATGAGACAAAGTGAACCGTTTTAACTCTTATCAACCATATTTCCACCAGAAAGCATAGTGTTGGCATTTCACTGCTTCACCTTGTTACCTGTTAAAGGGGTTTCACCATCTTCGCTCCTAGACTTTTCCTCTGGCCTGTATGTTGTTGCCATACGTGTACAGGGTCACCAAGGAAACAAAATTCCTCAGCGTCACTGACCTTTACTGCCTCTTGTTTAGCTGCATCTGATGTTCTCCTCCAGCAAAAGCAAACAAGACTTATTCAGGTCTCCTTCCTGTGTCGGACACTGCTTGGCAGTGTCCTGCACGCTAGGAGTAAGCACTGTGAGGCATCTGCTCTCATGCCAACAGCCAGCACCACCCCAGTGCTGCTGTCTGAGGCATCCCTTAGCCCACCCAAAAAGCAGAGGCAATTGCCACTTTTGCCCAATTTCTGTCATTACCTTAAACAGACCTGTTGGTTTGGGGTTGGGGTTTTACACCATGTTCACTGTCAGTGTAAAGTTGCAGTTTTGTTTCTCTACTTCTGCCATTTCCCAGGTGCTGTAACCTTCCCTGGGCTCTCTCCATGCTGTCACCATTGTGAGAAGACCACTGCCAAGGCAGTATGGCTCATGGATGGTCCTTGGTTCTCCAGTGCATCTTCTGGAACCCTTCCAGTATGTGTATTTGCTCCATACATATCCACCCATCTCTGAAACTTGCTTTGTCTACCCTTGATAGCAGCTGCTGTCCCTTTCTATAGACAAGCTTCTCTTGCTGGTTGGAGATCTTGCTGGAATTAAATATGTAACCATGACATGCCCAGCTGTTATAATTACTGCAGTTAGCATATGTGCCTCTGGCCTGGCCAAGCCACAGTGTTCTCCACTGCAGAAGATGCCCCTCTGGGACTGATTGTTGCTTTCTTGACAGCCTGCACCACATTTTCACTAAAGTAATTTTGCCCAAAGGTGGTCTCAAGAGCAAAAGCTGTTATGTTTTGTCCAGGACAGCTCACCTCAGCAAGCATTTGTGGTGAGGATCATGCCTGGAGCATCGGTTTTACCTTTCATTAGGTAATGACTAAATGCCTTTCTCAGTTTGTATCAAAACGTAAAGTGGAATTTGGGAAAAACATAATGAAAAATAATACTTCAAAAATTTCGATTTGAAACTGTTGCTACAAGTTTCTGGCACAGGGCTCTGAATTAGAAAACTTCAAGTATGTAAACATCCCCAAAATGCTACAAAGGATCAGTTTGATCATATCTACCACACAACTGACTTTATTATAACTGGAAGCCATACAGGTACTAAACTTGGATTTTTTTTTTAATACTTGCAGATATTTTGTGAGCTTCAGAAAGAAATGCTTGGCATAAATACTGCTTGCAAAAGGCCTTTTCAGCAAATTTATTAATTTTATGGGATCAGCCAAAGTGAAAAATCCATCAATCTTTGCATGGATTTCCTGTATCTTTTGGCATGTTTGTGCAAAAGGAAAACTTTTTGCTTTTTTAATTATTATTATTATATTGGAACTTCAATAGAGCTCTCAGGACTTTAACCCTGGTAACTATATTACCTTGTTGCAGTGAAACCACTGACCTGTATACTAGTTGCAATCTAAGAAACCTACAAAGGACTTGTTAAAAGTTATTTCTCCCTGCAAAGCCCTGAAGGTAGGTTTGAGTCCTGGTACCAGTCACAGCTTCTCCTTGAGGACATGGAAAACAGGGAATCAGCTCTGATTTTCACACTGAGCATGCCTATAAATGTTCACAGGGACTACAGCCCTCTCAGCTGGCCATGCTGAATTCAGTTGTAATAACATGTTTGCTGCAGGATGTAAAAATAGCAATATATGGATATGATAATCCCTCCCTCAAAGCCCGGACAGTGTTGCTTAGGGAATGACTAAACATGTAAGCTAACCCCTACCACACTTTCTTGCGTGTTTTTCCTCATTTTTAGCTGTACCTATGCTGCAATCTGAGAGCAGCCAAGTCTGAGAGGCAGTGGTGAGAAAAAAGTGTCAAGGGCTTTGTTTAGACAGATTTTTCTGTTAAAGAAATTGTGTCAGTTTGGAAATTTTACATCTGCATGAAAGTGTTTTTAGCTACCATCGCTATGAGCCCTGCCTTAAGTCTTTGGAACTAAAAATGGATTCCAGAAAACAACCCAAAACATAACCCCTCTCTTCCAATGTGTTTACCTGGATGAATTTCCAGGTTTTGGCACACTGGCAGAAACTTGGCACTTTTTTCTTGGGTGTTTTTTTTCACACATTTTTCACATTTTTTCAAAGGAAGAGAGCAACAAAAAATTTACAAAAGCAAAAAATAAAATGACAGAAAAAATGCTTGGTAGGAGTGCAGACTGATATAGCAGAACTTAAAACATATTCATTCATTTAAACACAGATCTGGGGTCAAGTCAACATCAAAGAATTAATTTAGTACTTTGCTGGCCAGATTTTTAGATGTTCTCCACACAAATTGCTGGAGAAGCCTCTTGGACATTTTTTCTCTTCCAACAATGATGTAATAAGGAAGGAAAGGGGAAGCAAGGAATTAAGCTGAACACTGGTAATACGTGCAGACTCACTCCCAATTAAAGAATAGTTGATCTGATAGTATATACCAGACTAAGTATATATAATAAAGATATGTATCAGTATGCCAGCTATACTGATAATACCATGGCAAGCCTGAAGTAGAAATGTGAGTGATGAGGTAGTTTTTAAGGCAATTGAGCTGACCCTGCTGAGGAAGAAGCTCCTCAGCCACTCCCAGGTCAACCTGTACCTCTCTCTGTGATGGACATAGAGAAGGATCTCATCCACTTCATTCAATGTCCTGCAACATTTCCAGCAGCATTGCACAGGTAACAGCAAGTAACCTGGGGACCAGATAACAGCCTTTTGTTTGCAGCTCCCTAGCAGAGCAGGGTGGCTGGCTGCTCTCAGCTGCTCTGCGAGGAGCTCAAGAAGAGCTGCTGCAGGCTCCCCTTCTGCAAGCAATGCCCCCAGCAAGCTGGTACTCCCTCGGTCACAGCCCTCGGTGGCCCTGACCAGCCCCTCACACTCCGATAACCCACATGCACACTGACTTTGGGACAGTTTGCACCATTTTGTGGCCAGCAGCTCTTCCCAGGCACACATCAGGGCTGTGGCTGGGGTCAAAAGGAGCAACACAAGGACTGAGCAGTCTTGCAAATACGAGTCCAGAAGGAAGACATGGGCACTAGGTGGGTTTCAGCTTGCTCAGGGGTCTACCTGCATGCCCTTCCATCTGGTGCACTGTGGGTGCTTCTCTGCCCAGGGCTGGCTCCAACTGCAAGCAAACGGGCAACTGTGGGAATCCTGAGTGGCGTTTGGGAACAGGATAATTATAATCTGTGCTCTGCAAGGGTGGGTTAGCTTTCACTGAAATAAACGTCTCAAATCTATGATGAATATCAACATTGTAGGCACAAGGGGCAAGGCAGTAAATTGTAGTTGGATGAAATACCTACATTTAATTATGTCAAATTATATAGAATTTGAGAGAGTTTTTCTGATGCCTGCTATTTAAAGTTACGCCTAAGTGCACTTCCTTGCCTGAATAAAGCAGCTTTTGTTGCAAGATGTGGGCCTGCTTTGTAGTTTATGATTTATAGCCTTCACCACATTTTGTCACTTTCTTGTGTCTTGACTGAGATGTTTCTGAACACCTAGTTTCAGACAACGGGCACAGCTAGAGAGCATGACTATATACAGACTCTTAAACAAGTATGAGCAACATTTTGTTGTATTTTTCGCCACAATACTTAGGTGTCTTGAGCCTGCTGTACGCCAAAGTGTATATATATATAGCACATGTACGTGCCGTCAGTAGTCATTGTGCCACCTGCCTAAAATTCATGGATTTCTACCTCAGCCAGATGGGGCCGATACCACAAATTTTCATTTATGATCATTTTTGATCCAGCCCATTGGGAGCACATGAAAAGCCCCAGCTGGCCCAGCCAAGCACTGGTGCAGGAGGCTGCCTGGGGAGCTGCCATGAGCCACAAGGCCGGGCTTGGCCTGCTCCTTCCTGGTAGAGCTGGCAAACGACCAAACCAGGAGACACCTTGGGGTAGGGGACACCTCCCTCAGCCTTTCCACAACGGGCAGAGGAGACAACAGGCTGGTGAGGCTGAAGAGTGGCCACCCACACAGCTCAGCTGCCCTGGAAAGGAAAGATGTCTGACACGCAAACAAGAGCCTGAAACCCTCCTGGCCTGATGGGGTGGGCATGTGGGGATTGTGTGGAGAGCGAGCCTGCCACAGCGTGGTGGTGGTGATGATGGCCCAGGCCTGAACCACTTATGCCCAGGCAAAACCATGGGAACATTTCCAAGCTGGGCCTCCCTTGGCTGGCTGCCCCAGCTGGAGGGACACATGGTGGGGTGGCAGGGCCTGCACCAGCCCAGCTGGCATCTTGGCCAGCTGTCGGGCACAGCAGCTGGGCTGGAAGCACTGAGGTTCTCCAGGCACACAGTGTGCACGATAACAGCCATCACTTTATTTATCAGATTTGTAAGGTTTCTATGCTCCCTGGCAATGCATCAGGAGCGTCCGCACCCACCGCTCACCTCGCTGCAAGGGACTGCGTGAGGCTTGGCTATCAGATTGCTCAGCATGGCACCAGTTAGCAAAGGGATTGAAGAGCTCCATAAATTAGTAATAAAAGAACAATTTAATTTAACTGTTCCTGCTGGTTGAAAAATAAACAAATAAATCCAAAGAATCCACTTAGGAAATGGCCCCATTTTTCATACCTCGATGAACGGTCGTAAGATTTCATCTATGCACACAGACAGATGTTACAAACACAGCAGAAGGAAATGACTAAAACCCAACGATTGTTTGTCCTTTAAAAATAATCAAACTCGTTTGGGAAAACACTTTGAACTTCAGCCTTGGGGAGCCAGATTCATTCAAGAGCAGCCTCGCACACTTTAGTGAGCATGTTTAGACACACACACACACACACACACACACACACACACACACCAGTTTGCTTTAGCACCTGTGCTCCACTGAGATCATTTTAACTATATCAACAACTTGAGCATCCCCCTCCCCAAAACAGCAGGCTGAGCTCAGGTCATTCCTGCAATGATGTGATGAATCACCAGTTCCCAAGGGGCTGGGACCAGGACCAGCAGCCCCGCCATGGAGCAGCAAAGTTTCCCCCACATGGCAGGGAGCTGTGGGTTGGTTGTGTCATGGGGCAAAGCCAGCAAGGAAAGGACCAAGGGACAGTTGAAGAAGGTAATGGTTTCAGATCATCTCTGCTCTGTAGGGCAGGTCTCTGACATTTCAACATCCTCTTGCCATTTCTGCAGCCACCTCTAACTCAAGCAAAGCGAACACCAAATGAGGAACAGCTCAATAACTGATACGTTGGTTTTATTACAAGAAAATGAGATAAAAGTCACTTTAAAGGCTTAAAAGCGTTGTAGTAGAAAAAGTAGCTAGGTTGTAGGCAAAAAGGGAGGGGGAAACCTAACTGAAGAGGTGAGTGTGGGGACAAGATACATAAAAAGGAAGAACAGTTATGGTTACTCTAACCTCATCCGTATTTCTGTTTGTTCTGCAGCTATTAACACTTGAATGGCAACCTGCCCACGCTCTCCTTCCCTAGTTAAATTGTGTTTTGTGAATAAAGCACAGGACTGGAGGGTTACAACAAGAGATGTCATAAAGGCATTCAAGGTGCACTTGAACAAGGTTGCGCTTTGTTCTTCCATTGCCTCACTGCTCTCTCAAGAAGCATTTTTGGACACCCCTGAGGTCAAGAAGTAGGCATTACAGCTTTTGCGTCACAGCAGGCACGATCTTGCTGCTTTTTATGGGATTAAAAAAATGAGCCACAACCACATTAATATGTGACACATACCTCTCAAGTGTCTTCTGCTTTGACTTGAGGTGAGGGAAGTATACAGTGCTGGGCTGCAGCCGTGGGTCCTGCTGGAGGCACCATCCCCACATCTTCTGCACAAACCATTTAAAAAAACAAAAAAACATATTTAGGCTGGCCCTTTGCTGCAAACCCCTGGATTAGCAAATAGAGAGTGTGAGCTAGCTGTGCTATCCAAACACGTGGAAAGCTGTGGTGCTGCACTGCAAATGCATGCAGGTGTTGAGTCATTCAGTGCCTGTCAAGTCCCAGGCTGCCACTGAACAGCAGTCTCTCCCTAACGCCTCCTCTGTGCATCGCATCACACCTGCCATTGAGACCTACCACCTGGACGTGCCGTTCAAGGCCAGCCAAGCCCCGTCTCCAGGCTTGCAGAGTTGAGCCAGCTCCTTGATTTGTCTCCCGTCACAGCTTATTTCCTGCCTGCCGAGTACCGGGTTGCTCTGACTCAGCTGCTGGAGGAAGGCGCCATTTGGCTGCTGCCTGCGTTGCCATAGCATGCCCCTGTGCAGATTGCTTCTGTCACCCGTTGAAGGTCACAGTCCCCACGTCGCCCACACAGTATCATAGCTCAGGCGAAGGAACAGTTTGTGCAAGTGCTCCTTACCTGACCTGGGGCAAAACTAAAGGGACTTGGGATTCTGACGTCACTCCGCAGGCTGACGTTATCCTCCACTGGTCGGACCTCAGCAAGGTCCTAAACACCGAGGGAAGAGGGCAATGGCTTTACTATCCATTTGGCTTATGCCAGAGCTCTGGCAAGCCAAACTGCTTTTGTACAAAGGAGGTTCTTGCTGACACCCAGGTGTGTGGGTAGAAGTGGCAGATGGGACTGTTGTCCGTGCCATCTCCCTTGGGCAGAGCCCAGCACCCCTGGCCATGCTCCTCCACCACCACCTCGGTTCCCTGCTGGGAAAGGCAGGGCCAGTCCTGGTCATGTGTGAGCTGTCAGATCACGGCAGGAGTTAGCCCAAGAGGTTCGGCCTGGAGGGGAACCACCATGCTTGTCTGCACCACTACATCACCCAGGCTAGTGCAGGTGCTGGTAAGGGTTGTGGTGGGGAGACTGGAAAGAAATCGTCCATCTACAGCCCAGGTCACTTAGCTCAGGACTGCTTGGGACTGCGTGGAACTGGAGCTAGCAGCAGCTCAGATACCACAGAGCTTGGAAACACTGTAAGAGCAGTGCAACCGCTGGCGTAATAAATTCAGCCAGTTTCTGTTTTCAGCAAGTACTCAGCTGCAAGCAAATGGAGTGCAAGTAAACAGGAATGATTTAATTATCATATAAAATTAATTAATTAGACACAGGAATCAACAGGGAATCCTTTTCAAACACTGGTGGCACATTACTGTCAGTTGTAGAATACTTATCTGCTGACCTACATGAGCAAGAACAGATTCGAGTTTCTGCCCATAATGTACTGCAATTATTTTGGCTTATTTTTTCCCTCTAAGACAGACAAAAATAAGGTTGAAAAAGGTGACCAAAGAACATATAACCATTTCAAAGTGAGTAACATAAACCCAAAGCTGGGGTTGATTCAGTGTTGCACTTATACCACGAAAATAGACTAAGGACCAAATTCATCAGTGTTGTTAATAAGACCATTCAGTCCCTTCTGCTACAGGGCTGGGGACAACTAACACAACATTACATGCAGGTTAGGTCACTGCACTACTAGCAGTAGACCAAGGGACAGACTGTCTTCTCCCAGCCTCTTGCACCAGTTTCTATGTGGCCCTAGTGTCCACTTTCACGTGATGCTTCTCTGCGGTCTTGTCCTTCTGCCAAAAGCAAGGAGTGGGAGATTTCATCTGAAGCTAAACATCTAAACCTCATCATCCACATTTGGGCTGTGATCCCATTATAGCCACTGGAGAATTAGATCCTGTTGCCCTCACGAGCATCTAGCAACAATGGTTGAGATGACCGAGATGCAAGACGTATCTGAGCTAGCAGGTGTGACTGAGGACCTATGGGAAATCTGAGCCCTTCTAGAGTATCAGCTGAAGACCAGGCAGGATACCTTACAGCATCTCATTTGGCACTATGCATGGACAACCTGAGGCAGTCAATATAATCAGTTCAGCCTACAGAATGAGTCAGACTACCCTAAAAACACTTACTAGCTAGCTCAACTGCTCTGCTCAGCCAAACACACATGTATCTTGACACTTAAATATAGGTGGCTTAACCCTGAGCTGAATCCCACGCACAGCTCCAGCAGAAAGCAATGGGACTGCATTTCCCTCATCTCCCTTTAACTCACCACTGTTGCTCTTGGCTTTGCTGAACCTGAACCAGGTCCTGCCTACATGCCATCTTCAGATATTCAGCACAATAAGAGCTCCAGCCAGGGGACATTTATAAGGATGGAATTTTGCTCTATATTATTATTCTTCAGGAACTAACTTCCCAACTCAGCAACAGCCTATCACCCAGAGGACAATCCTTTCTTTCACATGCACAATGTCCTGTATCCCACCTTATGTACTTGCTGGGGATTTGAGCAATTTATTTTGAAGGTTGAGGCATGCACCCACCTCAGTGCTAGCATTTTATGCAAGCTTACAGAAATATAGTCAGACATCAGCTATCCAAGCCCCAGAAAACAAAGGACTCCATTTCTATGCCTGAACATAGGCATCTAGTGCCATTTGAGATACCTTAAGGCACCCAAGATACACATGGTGTTGGCAGATATCACATAGGACCTATGGAAGCAGCAGCTGGAGACCTGGAGACCCTGCAGGATACCCCAGGGTCTCAAATGGTACTTGATGCCAAAGCATAAGCAACTGAATTAAGTTCTAAAAGTCTTGTTTATACTGAAGTCAGATGTACTTCTCCCGCATCTAACACACACATTCCTTGCAGAGCCGATAGGCAGCAAAAGAGCTACAAAAGAATTGCATCCTTATTTTGGTTCTACTGAAATCTGGCAGAGCTTACAGACTGTGTCAGCTTATTTTGTTATGAACATATAATGCTCACTGAACCCCATGAGTTGCTGTGATAACAATCTCTGCCAGCTTGCTGAATGGATGCCTTTCAGTTGCTGCCTCTGAAGTTATGTGGCTAGAACAGAGCTTCGGCAATACACCACAGCACTGTGAACACCATTTTTTAGGTACGGAAGCTAGATAGATGTCTGAAAAGATTCATGAGCTTGGAATTGATTAGTAGACCATAGGAGTGGAAGGTCATTGTGTCAAGACTCCTGGCTACCGCAGTGAGAATATGCTACTGTGTAATCCTCCTCTAAAAATGTGCAGTTCCACGAGGGAGAACACCTCAACTGATTTAATTTTTTTATTATTATTATTAATTGGTGCACTGTTTATCACTGTGAAGTTTTTATGGCACTACAGTCTTAGTTATATGAAAGGAGACAAGTATACAAGCCTTATCTGCAGTTAATAAATCTGTGATCCCATGAAGGCTCTGTATGTCTGTCTTGAATTTCAGTCTGCTGTCTCAGGATCCAGCACTGAACCGTGTATGTTAATTGTTTCCAGCAATTAGTATTAAATGAGCATGACTAGATAGATTACTAATTTTCTGGACTAACAGCAAGGAATGATGACATGATTTTTTCTTTACAAGGAGTTACTAATACTGAAACAACCACTGACCAGGGTAAATCAGACAATATTCTTCGTCACATCTTTTTAATTAGATTAATTGTATTATGCAGAAACCTTAGTGGTTAAAAAAACAGAAAATATGACTTGTCTTTGGATTTTGTTATTGAGGAATTTAATGAGATAGTTATTTGTATGTAACAGCATACACCTTCCTTTCCAATTCGAGCTATGTATTATTTTCACACAACACACTTTCAACAGCCACCACCCTGGACACGTTACATGAGTGCATACTGCCATCTAGGCAGGTTTGTGGGAACAGCACATATTTTAGAATATTAACCATTTTTGCGAAGGAAAAATATTCTACTAGCCAAAGTGGAGGAGAAAGGAACAGTTTTTATACTATTAAAAAATGACACATCACCACTCACGGAAACTTTTGAATACAAAAACTACAGCCCAAGCAGACTGTAGTAGTCTACATTAAGAGCAAATATTTTCTATATTTTTATTGAGAAATATAATATTTCTGTATTTCTATACACGCAACTTGAATTTAAACTTTGCAATAAATTAAAAAATGCTTGTATCTATGAAAACCACAAATACAAGGTATATAGTATTAAGGCTATTAAGACTGCACATTTTACTTTGTCAGTACTATATCTATTTTATATGCTTTGAAATATAGTAATAGCACATTTTTAAGACAGTTAATAAAATATCTATTGATTTTCTACAAAGAGAAAGAATTTTTAAAATCAATTTTCTTCATAAAAACAAAAGTTTCCATCAAGCAGAAAAAATATAAAATACATAATGCATCTATTGTATTTAGAACAATTAACAGATGTTATGCACAGCATTTACGGAAGACTTACAGGCAGAAGACATTTACAGAAAACTTGACTAACAATGTCATTTTTATCAGAAACATGAATAAATAGCTTCATTATCAGCTGTGTTATCAAAAAATGTCTTCCTCCTCCTTTCATTCCAGCAGGATAATGTGGGATTCTGTAGGGAATGCATGAACTACGAGTGCAGAACCTTACACAACATGGCAGTAGGACCTGAAAAAAATGTAATTTAGCACCTTCCATTTGTACATGTCCTTTGAACGTGGATCTTTGAATTGAGTTCTGCTGGAAAGCAAGCATTGCCCCATCTTACAAACAACAAACTATACTACAAGGGTTGCTCTCGAGGTTTGGGAGAGTGACATGAGAGCTGCCCATTAGCCCTGAGAAGCCACTTAGAGATATGGGCACATGCGCTGTGGCACGCATAATCAAAATTGTTGTCCCAAAGGACAGGATTGCCCTGGATTTCAGTGGATCTGCCTGATTAACAACCCTCCATTTCATCAGAATGGATGATGGACAGGTATGGGGAGGGAATATCCACTGACTTTCAGAGTGAAGTCACCCTCCTGAGTGCCCTCTCTGGAGTGTTTCATCCATCATCTTGGGGACTGCCCTGACAAGTTTGTGCACCAAGGTACTTTTCTTTCTCCCTGCAAGGTCCCCCTGAATAAGAGTAGAAATGTGGTTATTTGGCTACTGGCATACTTTTTCCCACCCCTCCACTCCTTCCCCCATAAAATAAGAAGCAACACATTATTAGATTGATTTGTACAGAGAGCAAAGCAACCAAAAAGACTAGGAATGGCTGAATTCACAGTTTAGGCGGTGGAAAAGTGAGCAAAGCCGGTGCCAAAGGAATTCAGTAACAGGCTTTGAAACAACTGTGCTAGAAGACCTGTTGCCCTTTGGACAGTCCTGGAATGTAGGACAAGGGAGGACAATTTTCACAGCAAGCATCTTTCCTCTGTCCTTAGCTTGTCATATGGAAAAGAGGGATATTATTAAAAATTAAGCAAATCTTCACTGAGTTCAGAAGCTCTCAACCTGAAAGACTGGAATCCTTTTTGTTCCTTGGGACATTCAGTGCCCTTCATATTAGCACAGGAAAAACATCCAAGTCTAATTTTACTGCAGTCTTGAATGAATTTGGTAGTGTACCATTACCTTTTCTGGACAAGTTAGCACATTTTAAAAAATTGCTCACCTGCAGACACATTCTACATTGAGAGGAAAAATATTAAAAGCAGATATTGCAGTAAAGGTGGACCAATGGAGCTTCTCAACTATAACAACAAAGCAACAAAATCTCTCCTCCCTTCTCAAGAAAAAAGGGAGTTTTCATTTCCCTTACAGAAAGGAAAATCAGTATTTGGGACCATTTTACATGAAGCCAACTCTACTGAAAAACAGCTAATGACACAGGTTAAAGGAGGTCTCGGTCAGACCAAATGCACAAGTTGCTCCAGCTGTCCAAGGTTTATTTTGTTGAAAATACAGTTGCATTCAAATAGCTTCCTTGGGTTTTCCCAAAACAATAACAAAATCAAGAGACAGCTTGTGCATAATACGTTTTATTGAATAAAATCCTACTTCTAGTATTTACACAATGAAGTTTAGAGATGTAACCTAGTGAAGCATTGCAACGTGTAACATTCATAGAACATCTGGAATATCTTTAAATACATCTGACACTACTTATTATAACAATCACCTGTCCATCACTGATTTCTTAATTAATGAGGATTTGAACTTACTGAAGAATAGCCAAGATAAATATTAAGAATAGTTGAGTTCAGAAAAAACAGTTTGCTATGTGATTTCCAAAACCAAAAGATCTTAGTAAGTGTCAGGAGTTTTGAAGAAGACTTCTGTATGTCCTTGTTCTTCCTCTCATCTCTGCAGAAGAAGATAAAATAAATTACAGATCTTAAGGCTGAAATTAATATCCACAATTTAAACACCCAACACTCTCCATGATAATCTTACTTTTTAAATTTATAATGTCCTCTCTGGTATATTTAAAATTAAAACAACAACAACAACAAAAAAAAAAACAACAGCTTTCCTTTATCAGACATGCATTTGGATTTAAACCTTTTCTAACCATTAATGAAAAGAAAGTTCTTAAACATAAGCAACTTGAGATGTTTTGCTCCAGTTTGGCTAACTATGCAGAAGTGACATGTAAACACCATCCTTGTCCACTTAACTCAAGGTGTTTAAACTCTAATTTAACAATACATTTACTGATTATGTATTAAAAGTTTTAGCAAAATTTTAAGATTTGCCAAAGTAGATAGGCAGAAATTTGAAATGCTGCAACTGATGTCTAGTGTCAGACAATACTAACTACTACCATTTATACAAAAACTTTATGATGAAGTATCTTCCATCCCACTCTAGTATGTTAAGCAGTCATATGTTGCTTTTTTTTTTTTTTTTAAAGCTCTACTAGATATTCTATCAATCTACTATTACAGTGATGAGGTCTTGTAAAACAACTGTAGTCAATACCTTTCCCGTTATTTTTTTTTTAAGACATCTTGCATGGATTCTCAGGAAGGTTTGAATGCAAGACTAAAATCCATAAGTACAGTCTTGCAACAGCTATCTCAACTCACAGCACTAGTAGACTATTATTTGGATTACTCCCTGGTTGTGAATAAGACATGATTTACTGGCCATGTTCATGCTTTTTGCCATTCAGCAGGAAAACATTATAAACCAGGAATGCTGTGTTCTATTCAAGCCCCTGGAGGTTGTTTATTCTATGGGTTGCAGATGGTGCAGCATGAAAGGCAGACTGCCTAGCCTGCAACATTTGGGATTCTGTGTCAAAAAAAAAACTGTTTTTTAGTCTCAGGTTAAAAAGAAATCATCTTCCATAGTCTCTCATTTTATTTATCAAATAAGGGAGAGGAGTTATATTTTTCCTGTGCCTCAAGTTAACATTTACAAGACACTGCCTAATAACAAGGACAATAATAATTTTCTGCAAAGAACAGTTACTAACCTAAGTATCTAACAGGTCTCTCTTCCTGTTTCCCAGCACAATTTACTGGCTGAGAAAGGGCAAGCATTGCTGTCATTTGCAAATCTCTCCCAACTGGAGTGCTGGTTCTGAGCAGAATATATTGGATGTTGACAACACCTCAAATACATGTTTGAAAAGAAAAATAAATAAATTCAAATCAACCCCCTTCATTCCCTAACATCTCTTAACCTTTAAGCTTTAACCTTTAACCTTTAAGCTTAAACTTTCCATAAAAATACTTCCATAATGAAGCTAACAGTGTGATAAATTGATAATTTTAGAGGCTGAATTTGTAATAGTGATGTTGTCTCTATGCACACACCACACACACACAAACTCTTAGGCAGATGAACTGTCAACAGCTTTAAAAATCATAATTTGACAATAAAACAGAATATGCAAATGTGGTAGAAAAAGCTGTAAAGGTAACAGAAAGCCACTTTGCTATTTGCTACAGCCACCTCTCAATATATTTGTGTACCATGAAAGTGTATTTTATAAAATTTGTTGGCCACCTTCTTCTGTTTCTTCTTTTCCTTTCTTCTTTTTTTTTCTTTCTCCCCAAATGAGCAGCCAGACACCATTCCAGCTATCCAGGAAATGTGTATCCATCTTAATCTCACTGATTCTTTTCTCTTTATCTTTTTCTCCAACTACAAAGAGTTGTCTGGAACACAGCTGCCTACCTGGAAGCTATTTCTCTTATAGCTAACAGCTATAAATTTTAATAACTAAGAAGCTGCTGAAAGATACAGATTTTGCTCTTGCCTCTGTCATTGGCAAACTATACAGTACACACTGTCAAACTATCTTTGAGCAGGAAAACAATCTGTCAACCTCAACACAAGCAACTATGTGTATGTGAGACATTGTCAACACAGGTTGAATAAAACCAAATACATATTAAGATAATAAGGCTATGTTTGAAAATGATTGACTGTAGCATCCCACTTGAGACCCTGCATTAGCACCAGACTTAATGTAGTAAGTGAATTCAGGTGCCTGAGAGGAACCTTTCTGGCTGTGAGATACATTTGTACACAAAGCCAAACATATTTCAGGGAGGGCTTTGTTTGTTTGCTTTGCATTTTAAAGATGATGCAGATTTATTTTTTGTTTAGTAAGAAATACTTACTTGTGTGAATAATTACAGAAAGATTTCAACACGCTGTAAATAAAAACATACTGAAAACAGTAAAACTAAGTTTGGAGTTAGCATCCCCACACTTTCACATAGAACCTGTTTTCTGGCCTGAAGAGGACTTTCAAATGATGGTAGGTGAAACATCATACACTATGGTGTTATCTAGTGACAAGGGGAGGGAGTCATATCATTGCAGACTCCATGAAATGAAGTTGCAGATAGCTTCACTATCAAACTAAAGAGATGTCAGGCCATCTTAGAAAGAATAATCTGATATATGCCACAGATACATTTGACAGCTTGTTTACCACTTTTTTTTTTTCCCCTGCAACCTGCCTGAAAGCAACGGATGAAGCAAATTCTAGTAAGATGCCGATTAAGAGGAATAAAGAAGAAAACAGCCAGCCATGCTACCGCATTGTATTCTAACAGAAATGACTTGAAACATAAGCAAAGCAACAACTTTACCTGCTTGGCCATTTCTGTAACTCAAAAGCCAACCCTACATCGCTCTCCACCACAGGGAACTGCCAGCTCCTCTTTCTCTCCAGTGGTAGGACAAGAAGGGGCCCAACTTTTCTAACATCCAGAAGACAATGGTTGTCCTCAAATCCAAACAAACTGTAGCACCATTTCTGAGAAGAGATATCCCTGTCTTCCTATATATGAGGTGGTTTGGAAAACACATTAACCTCATCAGTCCAGAGTGACAGCAAGTAACCTCACTAATGAACATTATATTGAGTACAAAAAGCAGCAAATGCTAGAACAATTCTTCCATTCCTCAGAGACACACCACCCTACATGCAAACTCTGAGGAGCAGATGGTGGAACGGAGATAGCTGTAACTGCTGTGTTGGACAAGCACATAAGACCAATCACATGGCACAGAACACAGAAAAATAAGGAAATACTCCCCTGAAATGTGCCTTACAACAACACACGTTAGGTTCTCTCTTAGAAAAAACGTAGCTCATTCTGTAACATGTATCTACACCATCCAAAAGACATGGTGTTACGGGCTCCACTATCAGTATGTTTTCTTAGACAAATAAGAAAGCAGAGTTTTATGCATCTTTACACTGTTTTCCAGACAGCCCCTAAAAAAACAGCCCCTAGGTATGCTAAATCCATGTTTTCAGCTGGCCAGTAACTTCCTCTGATATCTGTGCACGGTGCAGCCCACAGGAGAAACTTAAGTATGCATGCAGTTTTAGTCGATAACACCTTTGCAGGAAGGTTTAGCGTAAACTTCCAGTGTAGAAAATGGACTGTGTGCAAATTCACTGCAATCCCTCTTCTTTCTCTCCTCGTACCTCCCTCACTTTAGCATCTTACGTAGGATGTAGGGGGTTGAATTAAGTCTCTGAACCACCCATTCTCCTTGGTTTGTCTGCCTCTGTTTACAGAGAGGTAAGAATGTTTGGTCCTTTGGTTTCCTTTGGAAAGGAAAAGATTAGAGGTTACCTAGAATGGACCAGTAACTTGCCTGAAAGAGTACAGACATGCCATTCTCTTTAGGACAGCTTCACTGACTGCAGTACAGGTGCCAAATGAAAAAGAAAATAACTCTTTAATAAGTTCAACTCAGATAGAAGGCAAGAATGGTTGTGAAAAAGACAGCTTTGCCTCATACTCTACAAAAGAGTTTAGAACATTCTTCATTTTTAAGCCTCAGGGAATGCTGCTGTCAATAATGGGTGATTTTGGAGAAATGTTCTAAGTGAAACTACATTATTTGTTGGAGACACTGCCTCATTGGTAGCTTTCCCATTTCACATACTGGAACTCAACTTTCAGATACCAAGGGAAGTAAAGATAGTGAAATGCAAAAAGTCATCTGGAAAGAAAGTCTGTGTACAAATATATAGGTTGGACTGGATGATCTTGGAGGTCTTTTCCAACCTAAATGGTTCTGTGATTCTGTGTGAAATGGGATTAACATTAAGGTATTGACAGTCTTCTCTGCCGGGCCCTAAATTTAATTCACAACTTTACATATAGGTAAAATGGACACAAGAGGGCGCCCCTAATATAGGGCCCACCTTGGACCTATGGCCTTCAGTGACAACAGCTACAAATCGCCTTTACATATTACAGGATCTCCTTATTCCAAAAGAAAACTGGCAGCTGCTTTTTTGTGTTTTTATTATTATTATTATTATTTATTATTATTAGTTTAGAAGTAAAAGAACCATTGAGTCTTAATCTCAAAAACTATGCTACTTGATTTGCTTAATTAAAGGAAGTTCGGAACACAATGGATTGATACATTTCCTGACAATTAAACTTTGGGTCATTAAACACAAAAAGTTCTACATCAATAACACCCAATATTTTCTGAAGTCATGGTTGGCCAATGTGCAGCCAAATATTTCTTAGTATGATATTAGAATGAAATCAAAGACAAAGACAATACAGACTGTGATTAATAGACACATAATATAAATACATTACTTCACAGACTAAGTGCCTGAAGGACTCTGTAAATAGAAATATCTGTGTGTGACAAGATTACATAAAAGTTATACAGAAGAATGTTTTTAGAGTGAATATTAAATATAAGCCTTATAACCATATTTGAATAGAACTGTAAATTGCTGCAAATGCTTCTCACATTTTCAGAGCTCTGTGTATGTTTTTAATGCAGTGCCTATATTCAGTGTAAATCAGAACTTATTAGTACCTTACCGGATTACAAGACAACCCTGAAGAGTGAAAAATTACACAGTTTAACAACATGCTCTGCCTGTGAAATAACTGTCTTTAAATATAGGTGAAAATATACCTGACCGGACTTCTCAGGATACAAGACATTTCATTTTCTGATTGATTAAGGAAGGTAATTCATTTCAAACACTGACTTCAACGGCACTACTAAAAAATATTTAGACACTTTTCAGACTGAAGGCCTAAAGCCATGTCCCTCTCTACTCTGCCCTCATAAGGCCCCACCTGGAGTACTGCATCCAGGTCTGGGACCCCCAGCACAAGACAGACGTGGACCTGTTCGAGTGGGTCCAGAGGAGGGCCATGAGGATGATCAGAGGGCTGGAGCACCTCTCCTATGAAGGGAGGCTGAGAGAGCTGGAGATGTTCAGCCTGGAGAAGAGAAGGCTCTGGGGAGACCTCACTGTGGCCTTTTAGAACTTAAAGGGGGCTTATAAAAACAATGGAGAGTGACTTTTTACATGGGTAGATAGTGATAGGACAAGGAGAAACAGTTTTAAACTAAAAGAGGTGAGATTTAGATTAGATATAAGGAAGAAATTCTTCACTGTGAGGGTGGTGAGGCACTGTCACAGGCTGCCCAGAGAAGCTGTGGATGCCCCATCCCTGGAGGTGTTCAAGGCCAGGTTGGATGGGGCTTTGGGCAACCTGGTCTGGGCAACCCATGGCAGGGGGTTGGAACAAGGTGATCTTTAAGGTCCCTTCCAACTCAAACCATTCTGTGATTCTATGATTTGATTCTTGTTAAAGTAAAATAAATAAAGGAGTAGTATTTCATCCCCAAACCTTGCAACCACCCTGTCAGAACACTTTACAGACAAACTATCAATATAAGACATTATTTCTCACCTGTATTACTGCTCAGTAGTTAATCATTTTTCGAAGAGCATCGTAGCATTTCCACTTGTCTGGGATGTAGAAGGGCTCAAAGATGTGAGGGAAAGGAGTGTCATAGCCACAGACTCTTGAAATAGGAGCCTCTAAATTCAAAAAGCATTCCTCCTATTAACAGAAACATAGAATAAATGTTAGTGAGGCCATTATTTGCAGGAGTCTTGCACAACAAATTGAGGTCAAATGAACTTTGCCAGACTGACAGTCCTGGAAACTGAAACCTTCTATTTATATCACAGCATAAGTAGTCCAGACCAGAACATTGCTTCCTTTTGCCCAAAGGTCCATATTAAAATAACAATTTTCTATTAATGTTATTTTCATTTTCTACATGTGTGTTGCATTAAATTGTATGCAGGTTATATTTAGTACATCTGCTATACATCCAGAAAAATGTTGCCAAGAAACAAATATTTTAGGAACAAAGGAGTAAGAGTTTCTTTCCTGTGCCATTTTTAAGTATATAGAAAAATTACATAATCTAAGAGTGCATATTATTTGTTGGATACACAAACATCTTATTTAAATTTCTTTGAACCCTTAGATAATTAAGACTCTGTCTGAGAAATGCTAAGCAGTTGTGGAAATGATGAATTTGAACTTGAATGGATTTCCACATCTCCATCCCTTGAGTCAAGTCCATGCTCTACACAAATAAACACAACTTTTGTTCTATTCAGAAAACAGATTTGGCAACAACTGTGACAGTTTCTTTACTCAGCCTATTAGGGCACAAAATATTGCAGCATATTAATCTGAAAACAACCTGTGGAAATATGTGTAGAGTGTTACCAGCTTTAATAACCAAATATATAGTGGGGTTTGAATTGTCCTACTCTCAAGTAGGAGAGCGAAGGCATAGGCCATGACAACTGGCAACAAATGGATGCAGTAATACCTTTGTCAGATCAAACCGATGTCAATGCTAATTATCATCTCATTTTCCCCCATATCTTTAGAATATGTATTTGCTTTCCAGAGCAGACAGATGAAGAGACAAAACATGTCTCTTCCTGGCCTCTCCCTTACGGACTGCAGCAACTGAGACATCGTGGCCAACTTCCCCTGTACTTGGCTCAACGAAGTGGAAGGTAAAGTATTATCTACCAGTCCTTTTCTACCAGGCACACAAAGAAAACAGTCAAATAGCTATGCTTTTCTGCAGCAAAGTGCCAGGCATTTTCTCAGACTCACGAACTGTTTTGAATGAATGTTGCCTTGCAATCCATGGCAGCCTACATCATGATACATGGCAGCATAAAATGTACTCATAACACACCGTGAATAGTTTTTCTCCAGCTACCATTTCCGTGCAGTGTGAAGTGGCATATTTCTTTGAAGTAGATGGAAGTAAAATACTCAGGAGGTTGTGCAATTGCATACAGTGTCGTCACATTTAATAGCAAACTAACCCACCTAGAAAACTCCACAGTCTGAATAGGTCAGAGGTAAAAATATATGCAAACAATAACAAGATTTTTGGAGATCCATTTTCAGGCACACCTTTGCTTTTGCTTGTAAAGTGAAAGATC
This sequence comes from Anseranas semipalmata, assembly GCA_013399115.1. Lineage (NCBI taxonomy): Eukaryota > Metazoa > Chordata > Aves > Anseriformes > Anseranatidae > Anseranas > Anseranas semipalmata. Next base: position 117,800 of record VXAA01006699.1, read on the forward strand.
CATACTAGCACAAAATGCTGGGAAGCAGAGCATATTAAATCCTTTACCTGTCCATGAGACAGATCATGGTGTCCCACCCCGACCTCCCACACAGGATATTTTTGATACTAATCAGCCTTTACTTCCCATGCTGTGACTGCCAAATAAGAAAGCAATAGCTTTGTGAAAATCCATAAAAATTGGCCTGCCCAGACCACCCCTGAGATTGCACTACACCAAAACATACAGATGTATTCTAGACCCACAGCCTGCCACTTCCACACTGGGCTTTCAGAGTACCTGTCACTGGATCACTATGTAGGAGAGATCTTTGTTTAATGCCACAACCAGCTCTGCAGTAATGGCCCATCCCAAATAAAGCTTGTAGAGAAAGTTCATTACAACTGCGCTGAAAATATTCACTGCAATATTCCCCATACATTGGGCATCCATGCAGAGACCAGCACTGTACCTTCAGTAGCCCAACCAGGCAACAGAGAAATATTGGCTGCAACTGGCAGGTGAGGTGCTATACTCCCCTGAATCAGCCCCCAGGCTTGGCAGTAAATATTAATCTCAGCTGGCAAAGCCAAGTCACATAAAATATTTGCAAATTTTCATTTTTATTGAAGTTATCAGCATTTTATTTAATTGAGAATAAAAATGAAGTCACAAGACTTTTCAAAACTCCACTTGAATTTTTTTTTCTTCACAGAGAACCCATAACTGCTGCTACAAACAACCTCTTCTGTGGTTTTAAGGCTCAGCAATTCCTTTCAGTTTGAATACATACAAAAGTTTTGAAACTTCTACAGCTTCCAGAGCTATGTGGATTGTCTTGCCTCAGCGAAGAATTCAGAGAGAGAAGCTGGGATGAGCAGACTGTTGTATTGTCAGATACCATCTGAACACAAAAACAAAGGTGGAAGAACTCTCAAGTCTGTCTGAGCTACTGTCTGTGTGTAGACATACATGCACAGCTCTCTTGTTACTGTTTTTCTGGAGGTAACGGTGTGTGTTTGCAGAAGTTTATCTAAGTTACTGCACTGTATGAGTTAAATATTTCAGAGGTAGAAAAAACAGACCCAAGTCCCCAGTCAAATCCATGAAGGAAACTTCCTACTTGCACATCCTCTGACAGAAGTCAACACAGTTTCAAGAAGCTTTACAACCAAGTGGCTTTGGCCGTAAGTGTCACACAAAGAATGTCACCTTGTAATAAAGTAATTTTCCTAGAAAAGTAATTTTCCTAGAAAATTGGTAAAATTTGCATTAACAATATACTGAATAAACTACTTACAGTTTTCAGAGTACCATCAGTCTTACAATGTATTTTTTTGCCTTACTTTGCATACCTAAAGAGATAGGTAAATCCTATAAAGATGTTTATGTTATTTTGCAGAGAATTGTTAGATTATTGATGCATACATTTTATGGATGCAATGTTTGTGTCAGGTGATGCTTATGGAGCTTACTGAAATAAGTCCCACAAAGTCAATGATGAAAAACAGAAACGCTGCAGACCTAGCAAAAGGAAGATGATTCAATTGACATTATTTAATCTACAGATTTACTGACAATATTTGCAAGATATTGGTAAGAGCAAATTGCAAAGAAATGCTTCTAAGGTTTGTTTGTTTGTTTTTAAAGTGTAAATAAAATTGTAATCCAGAAGGTGGAGCATAAAGTTATCAGAATAAGGTACTTGAAAACAATCAAGAAAATGCAGATTACAGCACTTTTATTTTACATCGTAGAAGTATTGTAAAGAGGCAAGAGCCTTGCTCTTGCTACGAGCTTGGAAAACACTTGACTTTAGCATCACGGTTCTCATTCAAAACATAATGAGGTCAATATTTTTACAACTTTCAAGGTGCTTACAGTAGGATAGCTGGATTTACGCACAGAATCACAGATACTCCTGCCATATGCTAAGTATTCATTCCCGCCCAGAAAAAAAAAGTCACAAATCCACACATTCTGCACACAAACAGTCACAGAAAACGAGCTTAGGGAAATTTCATCATAAGCTGACTTAGAGGGAGACGGTATGTTTTTTCTTCCAAACATATAAGCTGGTTTGATAGAAGACATTACTTCTTTACCAGTAGTGCTTTAGATACATTTAGGTACGCAGCAAGTCTTTTTCTAGGACTGAGGCCTTTGTTTATTTTGGTCTATAATTAGGTTTGGAGACAGTTTTGTTTAAAATATAACTAATAAAATTTATCAGGTCATGTATGGAATCACTTCTAACCTGTGGGACAAATTTGCGTCCTTTAAATCTAAAGCAAACCAAACTTTTTCATAAAGTTACAGAATATGAAACTGCCAGCTTGATGGCATTCATTTAATAACTGCAATCTAAGCAAACAAGATGACATTTTCATTAGATGGCACCACACTCAGAAAAATCAGTGTTAGCAAGAGCTGGATGCTAATATAAAAAACAATATAGTCTATGGAAATATTTCTAACTCATCTTCCCTTTGATCAGCCTATCAAATAGCCTGTCTTACACAGATTTTTGTTCACAGCTGCTGTTAAAAGTTAAACTGTATGAGAAACAACAGGTCACCTGATCAAGAATATGATACTGCCTCGTCTGCTGTACAGATTGTTGTGCCAGGTTTTTTGCACCTGTGCAACCACATTGCAGAGAAACATAACTGAGAATATTAAATATACAATGTCCAGCTCTTTTTAAGGTCTAATTAGAAGCCATCCACTGTACAAGCCTACCAGCACACGTATACTATTGTATTTAAAAGAGTGATAAAAGATCAAAATTTTAAATATTAAACGGATTTACCCCATACCACTTGGGCGTATAAGGGCTGTCTACTGTCCAAAGTGTTCTTGCACTGTAGAGGAATGCAAGCTTAAAGCCCTCAATAAGTCTCTGCATATTTAAGAGACACTATTAAAAAATCTTAAAAATTAAATGTTTTTGAAGCAAAGTAGGTATGGGGTTTCTGATTCAGTGTAAAATGCTTTAATGTTCAATTTTGAAAATCAGTATGAAAAAGTCACACTTGTTTAGTAGAATATCTGTTAGATTCCAAAACTCAACTGAAGTAAAAAATATACTTTTTTTGTTAGAGAAAAATGCTTAGAAGGGAACATATATGGTTATTACATGGATTAAAATTAGGAGTTTTTTATTATTACTTTTAAATTCTACTACTCTGTAGAATACACCCTAAGCTGAGAAAATTTTTGTTAAAAAAATCAATTATTTCTGTAACATTTTATGTTCCAGGGCTCTCCCGCATGCTATTCTTATTTTGCAACACTGCAGATGCTCAAAAAAGATGAAGAGATTGAACATTACCACATGACTACAGAGCTGCTATATGACAACACTGATTTTACAATTCCTTTTTTCAGTACAGTTCAGTTTCTGTAGGATGACAAAAAATCAATTTTAAAGACTAACATGAATAGACTGAGTTGGATGGAGCTTTAGTATTTCTTTTGATGTTATAGCTGTTATAATAAAAATAAAACTAAACATAAGGTTAAGGTCAATTACATAAGACAAAAGAGGAAATTTTCTCATGCAAGACTATTTATTTTTCTGCAGACAGTAACTGTAAAATTTAGACCCAAGAACTCAGTGACTACTTGCAAAGGTTTAACGCACTTGTGAAATTTCTGTCAACTAGAACTCTGAATTTTGCCATCTCATCTGTAGAATATACAGTAATTTTTTTTTTAACGGATTTATTCAAAGAACATCTCAGAGAGAAAACTCCTACCACATTAGAGGTTCACTTTCTGTTCTGTTATTTTTATTCCAGGTATGCTGCTGTCCTGAATTAAAGTCTGGGTTCAAACAGTTAAGAAAACTTATTCCATATCACTTCGTAGAGGTATGTTATATTATTTCCCCACACAAATTTTCAACTGTATATTATCTACTACTGTAAGAATGAAATGAATCCTACTCTATGTTAATAATGAGCATGATGAGCTCATTTATTTATTTACATCAAAGCCTAGATAAAGATTTTCAAAAGATGCTTTCAAAAGAGGTAGCTGATAAAACCCTGTTCTAGAAAAGGTGGATTTCATGCAACAAAGTGAATTCTAGGTACAGATTAAAAGTCTTTCTTTGGTTTCTGCTTATAAAAATACTCTAATTTGAAAAATTTACTTTCAAGAACAGAAAAGTCAAGCATCTCCAGTTTTCATATGTCTCAATTGTAGCACCAGTACTTTCCCTGACAGCTGCAAGCACCAAATGCTGCAAATTTTAAACAGAATTTGCTTTGACAACATATATGTTACATACTTCTGAACAGTCACTTCTATGAGCTGTGTAAGTGCTATACACCCATGAGATATTTTGAAATGAAGATGTTTTAGTTTTGTTTTGTTTTTAGAGAGCATTTTTTTCCAATGGCTTAGCCATATTTGACTTAAAATAACTACATAAATCTCCTTCTGATAGTTGTAACACTGATATAATTTTTCCCTCAAAGAACTCTGCAGTTATATATTTTTTAATTTTTTTGCTTAATTCTATCAAAAAACTTTGTTTTTTATGAGATCATGTTAAAATAATTCTTTTGTAACTTAGCACAGCTTGTAATGTTTGTTTTATTTGTTACCAGTTCTTTGAATTTACGTAATTAATATCTTGTCAAATACAGATAAATAGCTCACTGCTAAAATTATTTATTTCATGATTTCCGAACAGATAACATTTTATTTATGAAATAGATCAGCAATTAAAAAAGAAAGAAGCAGTTGGGGGGAAAAATGTCTGTTTTGTATAATTCATTGGCTTGTTACCATAAAAAAAGCAATTAATGGTAAATATTGTCTTTACAGAACTGAATCACATAAAACAATATTTATAGATGAAGTCCAATATAAAGAATAAAGTATTATAATATCGAATGAACAAGCTTATTTCCCATTAAGTCACATTCCTCTTACATCCATCATGCTAAAATAAGAATTCACTTCAGCTATTTTTAATGAGCATCAAATGTATTTAGAATGAATATATTACTGACCACAGCATTTTTAGAATCCAGACATATACAGTATAATGCAGCATTTTAACAATAATGCTCAATCCAGCCTGTTTTAAATCAAATGTGAGATACTGCATTACCATACTCATCTCAAATTTAAATTGGTATATGACTTATTTGTAGTAAGATCTTTACCAGAAAAGAAAGGAAGAGCATGTCTGCTTTAAATATTGTCTTCATCAAAAGAAATACATACAATGATTTCTTTTGTGTGCAGTGGACAGGGACACAGGTACTGAGTAATATATATTTGAACAAAAAGATGTTTCAACTGCAAGCAATGTAAAATGAAGATGATACAAGTGGAAGTAACCCCAACAATATGAAATGTAAGAACAAAAACATCCTGATGTAGTAAATAAAGTATCTTCAAAACTGCTCCCATCAGGGAGGATACAAAGTTTGGTGCTATGGCCATCACTGCAATCCCATAAAATGATGTTAGATCACTACAGAAAATATTGGGTGGCTACATACCAACAAGCCAATGTTGTTAATACAGGCTCTTTTACTATTATGCAGAAGTAAAAAATGATTGAAATATTACATGAACATTTGCTGGAAAGTCACTATCTAGAGAATCCAATACGTTACTTTTCTGTAATCCCTGATACACAGCAGATACATATTTTCGTGTTTTGCTCCTGGCACATCATTAGCTGATGAAACTAATGACATTGAAAGGATGTTTTAATTCCTTTAAGTCACTGAAAAATGTTTATGTTGCATATTTTTCCAGACCATTTGCAATTGCTTTATATTAAAAAACAACCAATTTACTCTGTTAAGCTCATTACTTCCATTTCACAGAAAAGAATGTGCATAATTAGACAAGCAAAACAAATGAGAATAACATTGTCTTCACTGTCACTTGTACCTCTGGGAGTTGTAAATATCCTGAAAGAGAATTTGACCAGAAATTCAGGACAGACTCCTCATTATGAGCTGAATTTAATTTTTTGAAATCCACATGCATTATTTTTATGGAGTCATACCCTTTGTAGCTCACACACTGAAATGCACTGCTTACAGGCAGCACAACATTACTACTTATGAAATACTCACTGTGAATTTAAAGAGTTCTGTAATTTTGGAAAGGGAGAACCAAAACTAACTTCTCTAGCTTCAATAGTTTATGGATGACAGGAGACATTAAATGCCACATTTGTCTACATTAGATTTTACAGAGGGTCTCACCACTATTAATTTACATAACATAGCCCTGTTAGACTTTTATATGAACTCAAGAATATTTTATTTCTTCCTTATTTCACATCTTTTTGGGCTTCATTGCTTAAGACAACAAGGTTTCATGCATAGTTTTCATGCATACACTGGTTTGAAGATTGCCTTCAAATTTAATTTCAGCTAGCTTCAAAAATGAACAGTAATAATCTTAACAAACAATATCAGTATTGCATTGGGTTATTAATGTTCTCTTTGTCAAGTTTACAACACAACCACTCCAACAAACACTCATGGCAACAACATTAACTTGAAGCTGTTGGGACTACAGACTTGGTCAGTGACTTAGTTGTCCTGGTAGCACAGCTCCACAAAAACCTTATCTAAGCTCTTTCATAGAAATTACATATGCTATACATTATACACCCCAAATACCACAAAATTCTTCAAATAGAAGTTACTTATTCTATAGAGCAGCAAACTACTTCACAGCATGTTCACTAGAAATTATGTTGTTCTATAGTAAATTCCAAGTTTACTTTGCATTTTCTTCAAACCAGTAGCAATTATGAATATTTTGCACCAGGACCACATCTTTTTTAAAAGCTTGTCCTAAGCCCAACACACAGTTATAACGGCCCAGGAGTATCTGAAGATACTTGCTTTATTTAATTAGTTGGCATTGCTAACTCATCTGTTCAGTCAATGATCCTGCAAACTGCTATATATACGCTAACACGAGTGAAAAATCCAAGTGAAATCAATGGAGCTAAAGTGCCTGCATAAAATTATGTGTATGTAAAAGCGTTTGCAGATTGTCATTTTTCCTCATGAACAAGCAATATAATAACCATTTATTAAGATTTTTAAGTGAGGATCATCTGACTTCTACTTACATCTGACACCATTTAATCACAAAGTTTGAAATACCCTATCAATATAATCATATTTTGTACTTTTAGATCATCATCTGTAATCTAGCATTCTAATCATGTTTAAATATTTTGCAAATACATCTCCTAGTTAAGATCAATGTGCCAGAAGTGACTGGAAGGATTTAGTGCTAAGAGTTTTAACAACCAGTGAGTGGTATTTTTATTTTTACAGCTGTTCAGGCAGCTCAGAGATTCTTGCAGAGACCGCCTTGTCAATCTACACATCTGGCCCAGTGAAATAGCAAAACAGAAGTACTTCACTCAACACACTAATGAAATTCTAAGGAAATGTAATTTCAACTGCTTGTATTAAATAATTTAAGACATTTTATACCAAAGCATTTGCATTTTTTTGACAGCATAAAGAAAAAAAATGCTGTCATTCTGATCAACCATCATTGAACACTTCACTACTGCAAACCCAGTCAGCCAGGGAGAGACAAATAGAAAGGAAATGATCTCTTCCACCCATGAAGAGGTGGGGCCTAGTGTTTTTCCACAGCATTTTTTAACACACCATCTTTGTAAAATGAACTCAGACCGAAGGGTGGGAGGGTCAATATTAGATTACTTGAAATGGATGTAAAAGAAATTTTATAGCATATTCTTTAAAGCAAGCTGCCATTTTACTGGTGTATTTAATTTATAGGAACTTGTTTGATGGTTCAAACCCACAGACAGAAGTATTCAACTGCAAAGTTTAAACTCATATATTAAATATCCTCTTGTATAATGGCAAAAGTGACTAGTAAATACTGAGAGGTGATTTTTATTCTACAGAAAAAATGTAAAAAAAAATGTATGGATAGAAATGCAACAAGCTTTTACAAAAAGTAGAAAGGATTATCATAGAAAAATACTCAAACACTGAATGAGCTGCACTGGAGATTGAGTAAACTGGGTACAGAAGGACTTACAAAGCATGAAAGAATTATTTTATAAAAAAAAATAAATTTTTTATACCAAATTATGCACAACTTTCTTACAATAATTAGCTTTTCTTCTTTCCTAACGATATGTACTTTTTTGATAGCTGTAATTATTTTTTACTACATTGCTTAAATTGTTTTCACACAAACACACTACATAGCTATTCCACTGTAAAGAAAAATTGGTATTACTCTCCTTGGTCAAGCCAACAAAATAATAATAAAAAAAGCTTTAAGGAAACAAGAAAATAATACTTTATTAATTTTTCCATCTAGAAAAAGTAAATGTAACTGTTATAATAGAACAAGAGATATGCTGTAAATGAAATACTTTCATTTTAAGATGTTTAATAAAACTATCAAAAAAGTTAACATTACATTTCTTCATTTAAGAACTGCTCTAAAAATGAAGACCATAAATAATAAATTTCAAAGGCTCTGAAATTATAGTTTACTTTTATCACAGAATTAACAATTCAAATCTATTGACCTGATTGATCTGTCATCTGTCAATGAATTCCATGTATAAAAACAATATATGGAAACTGAAGTATCCAGCAGCAACACTTAAGAACACAAATGCGTTTAAGAACACAAATAGAGGCAACAGAATTAATTATTTTTAAACACTAGAGAGATATAAGGGCAGAAGTTACTGGTAGAGGTTAACTGTATATTCTAAGATTCTCACTAAAGTTTTCATTGGATTAAGCCCAAGCATTTAACTTGGTCTATGGTTTACAACCAGCTGTTTAAAAAATTTCATACTTAAAATGATGATGTGAACAGCACTTTTACATTAAATCAATTATAAAGTTCTAATTTTCACTCCACTAATTAACTTTCTGCTGTACAACCAGAACTGTAAATCTTTTAAGTAATCTAGCCTCTCTCTTCTACTGACTATATTATCTATTGCATAGAGAATTTCTTAATGAAGATACAGAGTAAAAGGTGAAATATCTACAGTGCTGCCTTAGTTAACCTGAAGCAACTGGCAGAATTTTCTTCTTTTCACTTACACAAAGTGTCACTTAAACTACAGTTGCCATGAATAAAAATAAGCTACTTGTAATATTGCAAAAAAAAGGAAATTGCAACCTAGTGCAAGCTGAGATCATCTTTTCCCCCAAATGACTGTTAAATAGTAAAAAGTCAAAACATTTTCCTCATCTAAGTAAGTTAGGAAGTTATTGCTCTATTTATTCAGTAAGTCAAATTTTTGTTGAGTAAAAATCTATCAACACAAACTGCATTCCAGACAAGTGGAGATCACAGACAAATGGCTTTTGATATCACAAATACAAAACAGAACTATGGTATGAATGAGGATTGTTTTAAAGTTTAGAAGGTCTGATTCTTAGATTTTAATCAGCAAACAGCAATTGATCTCCCTCCCCTGAAAAAAAATCCACAGCTATTACATTAAAGCGGGATTTTTTAACAATTAAGGGTCTCTATGTCAACTGATTTTTTCAATATTTAAACTATTTTTGGAAAAACATTGGGCTTCTTGTTTCACCTCATATCCAGTACTGTAATTACACAGTAGCATAAACTCTAGCTATTTGCAATCACAGAGGCTGGGATATATGACATACAACAGGAAGCATAAAGAAGAGGAAACCAAAAAGCAGAATTCTGTGGAAGTCTGAGCGTTTCTTTAGGTTCATTTCGTTTGCTGGTGGCCAAACCCGCCAATTTTGATCAGAATTACTGTCCCATAACGTCACTTCTGATGGCAGAAGTAATGGATGAAGTGCACTGATATTGATGTTCTCTTCCAGCTGTGCAACCACAAGACCAAAACACAATTTTAAACAATGATTATCCCTTCAGGGAAATTCCTGCTTCCACCATACCATGTATTTTAATTCCTGTTAATAAATCAGACCACCAAGGCCATGTCCAACTGAACAGCTTTTCTTTTCAGAACTTCTGAGAAAACATAAGGACACAAATCTTGACGAGGTCTCAGAACGGAGTCCAGTCTCTGCTATCACAGATGGCTACAGTTTGTATCATAAATCAATCATGTTTGACTGCACTGTACCATACTGTAGTGATATTGTAGTTACTGTTTTTTTAATCACGGCTCCTCCTGTATGACAGGTGATCTTTAAACCCTTTTTCTAATTTCAAGCCTAAATTCATTCATTTATTTGTTCTCAGTTTTCCTTTAAGTAAAACAATCCCTGATGGTTACCTGTGGTCATTTCCCAATTTATAAACAGGACTTACATTCTGGTAGCCTTCATTCCCGACGGGCACTGTGAAGGAGCTCATAAAGCAGGCTCTCCACATCACCCAGCTACCCTCACAGCTCCTCACTCACAGAGTCTGGTTGCAATGCTTTTTTCTCAATACTAGTCAACCACCCTTCTGTACAATGCTCCGCATGAGATCCTACCTGTACCTTCTACAGAAGTAAATACTTACTATTTCTACTGTAAGGGCCTCTTCAAATGTACTTGTCCTTTTAGCCAACTGCGTGGTGTTAGTGGTACATAACTGAGCAAAAGGTAGCTGACACATTAGCTCTTCCTCTTTTGCCCAACTAATAAGCTATATGCTTATGTAAAAAAAAAAAAAAAAAAAGTTAGTCCCTAGCTATGTAACCTTGTACTTTACATCATTAGACTGTATCTTGTTTCTGCTTCTGAAAACCTCAACATCATCCAAGTTCATTACAAGATTTGAATTTTCACTCTATTAACAATAGACCCCTCTTATGATCAACAAATTCTATTTTTTTTTTTTGTAACTAAGAAACTAAAGAGAGTATTAAGAGCTAACCAAGTCTCAAAAAGCCTGCTAGTAGCTTCTTACAACTTCATAACTTTTTTTTTTTTTTTTTGAGAAATCAAACTACTACAGTTTCATCATAAAAGCACGGTTCATCATATACCATGCAGTTCTTGCACTGTCAAGATTTTATTATGTCAGGATCTGCTAGGTTGATTCTGGCACAACACAGACTTTCTATATAGAGCCTTGGAAATTCAGTAGCAAATTAAGTTTAAGAAAATATCAACCTGACAAAAATTTGTATCAGAATACAGTAACCGAAGAAAACGCGTACTTTATGCTTTTAGGAGGAAATTCAGAGCCATGAAGATGGAAAAACAGTGTTGAAGGAAAAAAAAAAAAAACGGCAGGTACAAAAGTTTTTCTCATTGCACTTGGTGACCTTGTATTTTGTTTCGCTTTTTTTTTTTTATGTGTCAGCTGGTAGAAATACAGCCTACCAATTCTGCTAACAACTATAAGAAAGATTCCTTCAGACATTGCAGGCATGAGTTTATATTACTGAAGATCCAGATTTAAGTGCTTGACATTGTTCTTTGTCTTGATCAAGACAAGAAACGTGTTTCAAATATATTCCTGGTGGTTGGTTAAAAAAAAAAAAAAAAAAAGCCACAAGCAGAGAACTCACATGTAACACATTATTTTCATGGTTTGTGTCCTCTGTGAATCCAGGGATACTCCAGAAATTATGGGTTTTGTTGGCTGCATAGTTTCCTATCCATAGTAAAAATTAATATTATATTGTTTTGAATGCTGTACAAAAATAAGAGGTTTAAGCAGCTTTCTCTGAACAGTATATAATTTTTCAAGATATTTCTGCTTATTTTAGTGGTCACCACAAATTATATACAGAAAGAAAATCTTAACTTTTAGTGGTTAATAAACAGCTTCAGCCTAGAAGACCCTCTGACCAAGCAAAGCAATAGCTGAGGTTTACTGTAGTGTGGTGAACAAACCATCCCGAAACTTAAGTTGCTGCTTTGCAGTTTTCTTATTGCATATAATGGTTTCCAATAACCAATTATCTTTTGAAGGATTTCTTCCATATTTGCTATAACTTTCTAAATGACTACTGTTTGCTGCCTTGAAACAGATGTTTTCAAGACTTTTTTTCCTATTTTACTTCTCCCCAAAATGGAAATATGAAATATATATTTGAATTTCTCAGCTCTAATCAACCAGTGTTTAAATACTCTTCTCACTCTGTGCTGTTAAGTCATGTTAAGTTTGTCAGCTTCTTTGAAAAAAACAGGCAAACAAGACAGGCTTTTTCTTCCTTTGTTCTTGGATTTTCCTTTGGAATGTGCCACTTCAGACTGAGTATTTCTAATTAGGTAAAATGCAGAATATTACTAAGGTAATGAACAACTAATAAATCTGAACAACGGGAGAAGAAAGCTATAACTTGTTGAAAATGTAAAAGTAAATACTTTGGGGGTCAAAGAGATATAACTAAAAACAAAAATATTTCATACTAAAAACAAAAGCAAATCAAAACTTTAATACTATTCTTAAAAATTACGTAAAAGCTATGGTGGTTCAGAACAGGCTGCAAGACGAATAGAATCTACCTTGCAGACAGACTGCTAACACTGCAAAGCAGCTGAGCATCTTTAATTCTCAATTCTCATGTGTTGCCCTTTGAAGATGTTTGCTCTTGCTGACTGTGAAGCAGGGCTGGAGTGACTAAATTACATATGTAATTTTAGATTAATCCTACCTGAGTAACTATGTAGAAAAATTCAAATCCATGCCATCTCCCTGAAGTGGGCATCTTTACACAAGTAGTTGCATTGATAAGACAGTTAAACTGAATTATTGTGGAAGCCATTAACACCAAACTGGACCAACACCAAATCTACAGTACCTAGTGAGAGTGTCCACTGATAACAGTAAAAGTGACAATGTCACTTTAAAAATCCTCTGTGTTTTTCTCTCTTTTCCATCCTTATCAGCTGGTAAAGATGATAAATCTATAGGGACATAAAATAAAGGACAACATTTTTGTATGTTGCCAGTACACAGTTGGTGAAAGGTCTTCAGATCTTTCAAGTTTCTTGACTACCTGCTGGAATTCAAAGTTGGTGTAATATTCAGCTTAAAGGTGATTGAGGATTGCAGGTCATCAGATGCATCGTAGAAGAAAACAAAATGCCATTTGTTAGGTGACTTGATAACTTCTGAAGGTGTTCCTATAAATTCATATCAGCATGTTTAAGGCTAACCCACTTGCTTCTCAATGAGGCTGCTAATAGAAATTACCATTTCCTAAGAACATAATCCAGTTAGACAATATTTCTTAACCTTCTGTAATGAACTTATATAAACGTATAAACTGATAAAGGAAAATTTCTAACAATAAACTGTTCCACACTCATAACACCGTGCACTTCTAAACTTGTAGCTAACGTAGCATTCAGAAACAGGTGGTTCCCTCTAGTAGCTCAAAAACCCATAAGAAAATTAGAGAAGTTCAGCTCTCCCTACCCAAAGATAAATCAGAGAACTTCCATCGTACAGAGAATAGCAGGAGGTTCTTTGTAACTTTTAGAGGGATGATAGCATCCATATTTTAGTCACTTAGTCCTGTCACATTTATTTATATGAAAAAGCCTTTTCTTAGTATTCTGAGTAGAGACAGTGATTAAATACATAAAGATTAGAGGATTTTGCCTCAAACGAAATTAGGTTTCTCAATTTTAGTTTAACCAAGCAGAATTCCTCTAAAGGGAAGTTGTTAAAATGGTCTTTGAAGTGCAACATTGATTAAGCAATCTTAGAATAAAACTGAATTGCTTATTCTGTATTAGTTACTAGGTTCCTTGCTCATCTGAAGCATTCTCGAAACATGCTCAAGATAAATTGCTTCTCGGAAGAATTCTGAATAAATGGGAACAATTTGCTTACTCAACACACAGCAATATATTGTGTTACAACTGGTATTTTCAGAGGCATTTTCTGTTCTTTCACTTCTGCCCTGTGGGACTGAATACAGCATAACTTCATCAATATATTTATTAGCATATAATTGCATTAATTCTGCCAACATTAATATATATTGTGGTTGACTCAGGCATGTATACTGCAGACTTATCTTGACACCTACCATATACAGAAGAATATTTCATGTTAATTTTTTTTATATATATTTGGGATTTCTTATTCTCAGCAAACTAGCATTCATAAATGTGTTTCATCTGTATGATCACTGTGAAAAAGAGGAAGAAATTAGTTCATAACGAGATGTAGCAGCTACAAAGGACATACCTAGGCACATTTTTCAGGATTCTTGCTAAGATGACACTGAAATCTTGCACCATGCTAGTGAAAGGAATATCCATCTACAATGTATTCTTTGCAAAGACTTTTGCTTATTTTTAACTTCTTGTTGGTAGTAATTTCACATTCAGACTTGGTGACTTATTTTACTGATTTTCCTTTTTTTTTTTTGTCAATCTGTTGCAGGGAAAAAAATCCATAATCAATATAATTTTTCAGATAATTATGTTTTGCTGTGCAAGGGATACTTCTCTCATTACAAAAAAGAAAACAGATCATTCACGGTTTTCTTACCATTCATAAAGACCTAAACACAGCATCTCCAAGTTTTATACACAGAGTCAGAAATGCTCACACCTCCAAGGTATGGCAGATATTAAAACTATTTGCTACTACAATGGCTTTATATCAGATATATTTGCAGTGTGTTCTTTTTAGCACAAGTGTATTTATTTCTTATTTCAATGGTTCAGCCATTTTTGTCAAAGTAATACAGATTTTATAATGAAACTTTTCTCAAGTTGGAAAAGGGATCTTAAGCAGTCTGCTGAAACCCTGCAAAACTCTAAGAACACACCAAATGCCACTTTAAATGACATTTTACAGAAATGGCAAGTCACCTTTATTTTAAAGGAGAAGCAAAACCAAAAGTAAAAAATCTTCGCTATACTACCAGTCGTTCTAGGCAGTTTGGTACATGCTGAGGAAAGACATCGAGCAAGTTGATACATGTTTTATAATCTCTCCAGCCTCAAAATATCTACACTGTAAACTCAAAGGTTTTTCACCTTGTCCCACAAATAATGAATATACTCTCTGTGACCACTTATTATTATTCAACATAAAAGTGACAGCCTCATATGATGGCTCAAAAAGGCCACAGACACATCAGCACGATACTGCGCTATGCCAGCCTCTGTATTCTTGAGAATTGTTTTTATTACCAGCTTAGGGCTGGTAGACAGCCCTACAAGACAAATGCTGTAGCTGAGAACTAGTGAACCTTGCAAGCCCTGGCACCTGAAGCAATACCAGCTTAAGAACTACCCAATATTTTTGGAAGCCAGTGAAAAATACTTCTTGGGACAGATCTCACTCAGTTTTTCAGATGGTCATCCCTGATGTCGACACATCAAATAATAGTGATAAACACATGGCTACATCCAAGCTTCTGGTTTCCAACCTGTTTCAGCTCAGGTATAACCTCCATTTCAGCTTACTTTTTTTTCTCTCCAGATTTCACCAATACACACCACAAAACCGTCCACTTGGAGTAGATCTAATACTTCACTGAGAATTATAGCTGCTGAAGAATTCTGACTGCACCTGACCATATGTGAAGGCATATACTCACTACTGCATTCCCAGAACTAATACTCCTTTCTCCAGACCAAAACACTCCAAATGACCCCCCCTGCACTGTCACCCTCCAGTTACTTTGGCAAACTGTGTAATTTCCAATCCACCACCCGTATCTATGCATCTTGCCTCACTCTGAATAAATCAGAAAAAATCTGCCTCTAGGATTCCCTGCAGTTACGGTGCACATCAGATGTTGCATCCTAAATACTGTTATCTGTTTCTAAAGAACTATTCAAGCTCTTTACACATACAAAAAAAAAGAAAAAAAAAAGCATTTTTCCTGTCTCTAGTTGTTTTAAAATGTTTTATAACTCTTTTTTCCTGTAGCCATTTTTAGGAAGTTACAATGGTTGCATCTTATGTAGTATAACAAACCCTAACCTAATACAGGCTCTGCAGAAGCTTGTAGAAAACCTTTATGGATTTTGTCTAAGCACACCAAATGATATTGCAAAGACAAACTAAAGTCACACTGAAAGGTATTGTAAAATCCTAATAAATTTGATCCTTAAACCATACTAAAAATGTAGCTAAATTCATCTGACAGTGGTCAAAAATTAGCCTTTAGCAAAAGCAGACTTAAGCACAAAGACATAAACTATGTCCATACTATAAAAAAGTTGAATATATAAATGCATCAACTTAATTCTGTCAAGGTGTCTACATGCTACTACAGCAACAGGATAACCCAGACAGAACATTCATCCATTCTTGTTTCCAAACCAGAAGGTAATTTAATTGCCTCAGAAACGAGTTTTGACATCTTAAAAAAAAAAAAAAAAAAAAAAAAGAAAAAACTAAGGTTATGCTTTAAATGGTCAAAAGGCAGATTGCAGAGCCTAATAGCCAGCTTCTCCTGGCCACACAGGAGAAAACAGACTGCTCACTTTTTTTCAGGTTAAAGGCCTTTGAACTAATTAACAAGGCCCTAAAAAAAAAAAAAAGAAAACAAAAAAGAAAACACACAAACCCCCAATATAAATTGCAGTGTTCAAGAAATTATTTGTGCCTGTCCCGCCTCTTTTTTTTTTTTTTTTGTCAGTCAGTCAAAAATCTCACTCCCTTTCACTGGTTCCTGAAGGAGAGTTGAAGAAATGACCTGATCTGTCCTGATGATCTGAAAATCAAGTGAGGTTCTCTGAAGCAAAGAAGGACCTCTGCTCTTCAGAGAAATAGGTGCTGCTAGGAAAAAAAGACCACCCCACATATGTGGTATGCAAAAAATAGAGAAATTACATTTCTCACCCTAGCTGGCAGCAGAAAAATGGGTGTATGTTGGGGAGGGAATCAGGGGATTCTGAAAGCAAATTTTCAAAATCTCAGGCAGAAGCCTATTTGCTACCTACATCCCATACAGGCTGGTTAAATGACATGTCCCAAATCCTCACATGAATTTAAAAACAAAACAAAAACAACTAGCTAAAAACTGGGTAAAATTGGAAAGAGGACATATTCCTGAAGGCACCCCAAAAGAATCAGTGCCACTGAACAACAAGGAAGCAAGCATGAGTATGGACCTTCTGCTCCATGGCTCACCTTGGGCACCAGAGCTCCTGACTGCCCATTCCTCCCCATATGTACATTTTATCCAATGGCTGTGAATGCAAAATAGAGAAGCAGACCAGGGGTGAGATTCAGATTTTCAATCAAGAAGGTCACATTTGTCAGAAATTCCATCTGGAAAGACAGAACTGCTGCCTGACAAACTGCCTGCTAACACTGCAAAAAGATCTGATGCTGGCATTTTCTGACAGAACAACATTTTGTCAAAAAATCCACAGACAGTCCAAATATAGAGGCATTTCATCTTTTTTTTTTTTT